>JBBPLP010000622.1:0-15923 GCA_038089875.1 Fistulinella prunicolor
GCTCAGAGATGTCGAGCGAGATGGATGCCCCGGCGGGCGAAGTGCTAGTGCGTCTCTTGCTAGCATGATGGCTTCGTCGAGATCCTCTATTCCCCCGAGCCGTTGGTCCCGAGTGGAGAGATAGAATGCAACGTTGTTCAAAGATATTGAGCGAGATGGGTGCCCCGGCGGGCGAAGCGCCAGTGCATCTCTGCCTAGCATAATGGCTTCGTCCAGGTCCTCTATTCCCCCGAGTTGCTCGTACCGAGTAGAGAGATAGCTTGCAATGTTGCTCAAAGATATCGAGCGATCTGGGTGCCCCGGCGGGCGAAGCGCTAGTGATTCTTTGCCTAGTGTGATGGCTTCGTCGAGATCCTCCATTCCCCCGAGGCGTTCGTACCGAGTGGAGAGATAACTTGCAATGTTGTTCAAAGATGCTGAGCGATCTGGGTTCCCCGGCGAGCAAAGCGCTAGTGCGTGTCTGGCTAGTATGATGGCTTCGTTGAGATCCTCCATTCCCCCAAGTCGCTGATACCGAGTAGAGAGAGAATTTGCAACGTTATTCAGAGATGTCGAACGATCTGGGTGCCCCGGCGGGCAAAGTGCTAGTGCGTCTCTGCCTAGCGTGATGGCTTCGTCGAGATCCTCCACTTCCCCAAGCCGTTGGTACCGAATAGAGAGATAACTTGCAATGTTGCTCAGCGACGTCGAGCGAGATGGGTGCCCTGGAGGGCGAAGCGCTAGTACGTCTCTGCCTAGCATGATGGCTTCGTTCAAGTCCTCTGTTTCCCCGAGCTGCTGGTACCGAGCGGAGAGATAACTTGCAACGTTGCTCAGAGATGTGGAGTGAGATGGGTGCCCCGGTGGGCTTAGCGCTAGTGCGTCTCTCCCTAACGTGATGGCTTCGTTAAGTTCCTCCATTCTCCCGAGCCGCTGGTACCGAATAGAGAGATAGCTTGCAATGTTGTTCAGAGATATCGAGCGAGATGGGTGCCCTGCCGGGCGAAGCGCTAGTGTGTCTCTTGCTAGCGTGATGGCTTCGTCCAGGTCTTCCATTTCCCCGAGCCGCTCGTACCGAGTGGAGAGAAAAAATGCAACATTGTTCAGGTATGTTGAGCGTTCTGGATGCCCTGGTGGGCAAAGCGACAGTGCTTCTCGGCTGAGTACAATGCACTCGCCGATATCTATCATCGCCCCAAGCCGGTTGTACCGATCCCAAAGATGAGTTGAAAGCTGAGTCAAAGAGAATGCTCGTTTGGAGTGGCCGTGCGGGCAAAGTTCCAGTGCATTACGGTCGAGGACGATTGCCTCGTCGATGTAATCGCTCCCCCCTTCTTCCTTAAAAATTTCAGCGAGAGAATTCGCCCGTGAATGCAGCTGTTTAATAACTAGTAGGCACTTCAGCTCACTACTTCCACCACAATAGAAAGAGACGATTACTTTTGGACTTCTTTCGGGCGCGCCAAGCTTGATAGAACATGATGGTTTGTGAGAAAACTGTGTTTGTGCATGGACCAAAAAGGTGACGATATCCCATTACACTGCGAGCTTAGCGCCATGAATGCACTGTTTGCTACATTCCCTGAGCCCTGGAAAGCTGCACAATTTTTTGGTTGTTGAGCACCGCGGTTTGTCAACCAATGTTAGCACAAGCTCCGAATCCTATCAGACGTCCCGGAATTTGGTACATACCTTTTCAGGAAAGCAGCTCGCACGATCATCCCGCGGTATGTACATCTAACGTCCACCGTCGCATTGCAGGTAGCAATTCTCCGCGCACCGAGGACCTAATACAATTTCAAAGCTGTCCGTTGTCCGGGCAGTCAACGCCTCAAGTTCAACTGCATAGCTGACTTCCACCACCACATGACGCCGCGTGCGCTAGGACCGTCAAGCCGCTGTCACCCCCGTAGAGTTTTGACACGCCATACGAGTGGAGTTATGCGAGCGCTCGGCCTCGAAGTCACGCTGCACGCTGCTGCTTTCGTCGAATCCACCACAACGAGGGAATGGCTTTCGATAGACTTGGCGCAGGGATTTCTCGACGATCCAGAAAGCTTCAATGGTACTTTGTACCCCTCGGTGGTGATGTTGACACTAGCTGTGCCATAGTGATCATCGTCTATCCCAAGTTTCGCCTTGTCTCTGAAGCTGTTTTTCGGGAAAGCGAGTGTATTTTTCCTGCGTTATCAGAGCCATTTATCCCATTATTATATTCGAAAGACAAGCAGGTCATCACGGTTGCCCGGCGCATCGTGGAGGAACCCGAGGACTTGAGGAACTCGGAGAAGCGATCGGATGGTATCATGTGGGTCTTCTGGATTCTAACGTGTCGCGGCCGCTGACGCGATCCGTTTAGTTATCATGTCGATCTCAATATGGGCTCTGTCGTCACCTCCGCCCATGACTTGTTTGCGTTTGTCACTGGCGCGAGGCCACAGCTCCGAGCCCATGGCTGCACACTACGGAACCTCACCTTGCAGAATCTTCAGGTAGAGATTCATATGCCGGGTCCTCAACTTATGCTTATCAAGTTATGACTAGGCCTGGTTGCGTTGGCCGGGTCTCTCGTATGTGTTTACACGACTCTTTCCTGGGGGGTTCAGGGGATACAAGGTGGATTTCTCGTGTTGGGTAACGCTGACGTAGGCGAGAGGCAAATGGCATGCTTCTTGCAAGCCAGGATGTTTGATTTGAGCCAGGTAGTCTACGAGGAGACGAAATATGGCTGCTCGTCAGGTAGGGAGACATTCTTGTGACACTCCTAACAGCGCTCTGATCTAGCGCACCTCAATCTCATCGGAGTATCGGGAAAACAGACCTGAAGCTCATCACCTACTCAGAAAGCTCGTCCGACTGGCCCATTCTGAGGAGATACGACCCAGTTCCCCGTCCCTCATGAAAGTCGCTGACTGACATCGTTGATCACGTTCCCTGGACGTGATCCCGACGACCGAACTCGAACCCATTTCCGAGACCTATGTGCAGGCAGACGAGGCAAGACTTTCTTTTTAGAAGCCGTGCGAACCGGTGTGATGCGTCTCAGCCATCATGCATCATGGACATACATATGGACGTGTCACGTATGCAATTGTCAGTTACTCTCTTCCTTGTACAATGTACATAATTTAATTTGGGAAACTTGTCGCACCACTGAATTAGTACGTATGTATAGGGTTGCCTCTATATCATTGGGCGTATGCAAAGGTAAAAGTTCACAATGACAGCAAGCAAGGGATTAGATCCCGATCGAGCGGTAATGATTACTAAGCACTATCCATTACACTCTGGCAGCTACTGTCAACCTTTTCTAGATCTAGCCCTATACCACTATGTCGACTCCAGCATCCGTCGGTGGTGACTGCAACCCCAAAACGACAAATTTACCTGCTTTCGTCCATACATCCGAATCATTGCGTTATACCGTTGTCCACGTCTTTCTTCCCATCAGGCTTCCCAATAAGAGCGACTATACCTCAGAGAAGGAATTTTCACTAGCGCGTGCAGTGTGCGCTTCTGCCCATGCTTATGGCGCACATGTGAGCGAAACATCTGAGTCGTGGCATCGCATCACAAGGATGCTGGACAACTTGCAATCATCTGTCCAGTCTGAACGCCTCGACAGAGACCATGTAATCTCCCAGCTGTGCGGCATGCAAACAGGAGGTATGCTCACAGGTGCTGTATAGATCCTTACCGACAATCCACAGATGTTCTTGCCTTACCCATCCGAACTCATAATACTGCGATTATTCTCACTAAACAAGAGGACTGTACGCTGTTCGAATCATTCGAGGTTTCCCCACATGGGGACGTTCTCGAGAGAACGACAGGACCTTTGATATGCTCATATCCTGGCTTTGTCGTTGAAGTACCGAACAAGATGTTTGACAATACCCCCTTCCAATATGAACTCGCTAATTCCGTCTGTTGCCAGACCAGTACAACCGACCCGGGCCCTTCTCCCCCTCCTCTCGCTCATGCGCAGTATGTCACAGCACTGTTTTCGGGGATTTTGCAAAGTGTCGATTGCACTCAGGCTGATGTTCCTCGTATTGTCAAACGTGTTCGTGACGATGTTAAGGTACTAAACCAGTCTCCGTGGCGTCGCTCGCCAATTTGGCTCCTCATCAGGGTCGCAATCCAGATGTCTATTGATCGTTCTCTTGGACGCGCATCCTACAAGGCATTCATACTGTTCTTCATATGTACCATCGCAAGAGACGCAAACGTTGTCATTTTTACCACAGATCTACTCCATCTCATGGCATCTAAAATCCTCCGTCGCCTACGCAAGCTTGGATCATTTATCCCCGACTGGCTCTCTCAAATAGCACTGAAGGCGTGCGCAGGTCTTCGCGAAGTCCTTGACGCCAGATGGATCACGCTGAGCACTCGCTCTTCGTCGTTTCGAAATCCCTCCCAGGATGAACTCATGAGAGACATGCAGCTCTCACTCGAGCACAGTCGTAAACACATTTGCAATGCTCTTGCGAATCATGACCATGGACCTATTGGCACTCCTTTCCGTCCCAACCATCGTCGTCGTGGAACTATTGATGATTTCCTGTCATCGGATGTGGAATTTTTTGATAGGGCATATGATGCTGATCCCGTGGTTACCCTTTATGACGTCGAACGATCAGTTGAAGACGGCATCGACGACTGGTTCGCCTGCGTTACGAATGTGGACGAGGCATGTACACACCTCGAGATCTTGATGGATAAATACATGATAGATGCTCGCAGGTGGTATCGTGCCACTCCAGAAACCCAATCCATCTTGCTATTGACGGGCATAGAACTCTTTGTTGCACTCGACAGGCTCATCGTAGAGGATATTCCTATGTTCGCCGATTATTCCCCCGAGATCCCTGTCGCTTTCTTGGAAGGACTGTTGCTCCGTAGGACAACAAGCCTTCACCGTCTTTCCCGTGCCTATCGTTATCTTTCCACGCGCCATTCCCGATCACGTCCTGGATGGTCCGTACTTTCGGATGCATTCACGCAAGACAGTTTCGCTGTTCGTTACTATGACCAATCCCCTCATCTTCAGGAACTGAGGGCTCGGATCGAAGAAGATACGATGGTCAACCATGACGGACGCCAAGAGGATCCACAGTACCCGTCTACCGAGGCAGAGGTTTCCCAGTCACCATTGCCTGTCTTGCCATTACACGCCAAAGTCGTCGTTTTCGAGCTGCAATGCCCGGCTTGCATTCGTGCCTGGCGGTCTGCAGCCGCTCGAATTCTGCATTATTTCTATGATGCTACTTTCAGATCTCTTAGAGACGAACGGGAAGGGAATCTACTGTCACGTGCTTCCAGTACATTACAGCGTTACTTTATTGGCCATGAAGGACCGCCACTCCATGTCCAGATCCACTTTGCCTACCTTCATTCACCTGGGTCGCACTCTCGGGATGGCCCAACTTTACGTTACGCAGTCCGATATCCCAACAAATTTCGTGCAGGCGTGTACGTTCTCAGGACATGGCAGCTAAAAAGTTGGCAGTCTGAGCCCAACTTCTCATTCTGGCAGACTCTCGGTCCCGGACGTCTCCTGAGCAGATGTGTGAATTCTACCTCCCACACATCCAACGACGTCTTGGCCGCTCAAGCGGATTGTCCCACGGACTTCACCCTCGACGAATTCATTGCATTCGGACACCTGCGGAGCGGTGGCACGCTCCAGTGGGCCAACATCCTGCAGGGACTGCGCAGTAGAACTCTCAACCTTCGTCGTCGCTATTTTCATTTTCTCCTTACCACCGCGGTACTTCAAGTTGGACCATTCGATTTGGATACAGGCACGTGGACCTGGCATCAAGACCTCCAAGAGACCTCCTTTTGCAATGCCCTTCTAGATGAGCTCGAGAGTTTGTCTACGGATGTTCGGGCTGGCTCAATAGACGGGACGATGATGAATACTATTTCCTTGTTGGTTACTCGGGTGCTTGCATCGAGCCCTAGTGAAGCCGTCTCGGAGCGAGCCATTGCAATTCTTCAGAGTGTACGCAAGAAGACATTCAAATGGGTGCAAGAGCTGTCATACAACCTGGCAGTAGCGCCGACGAACGAAGAACGCAGCCAGCGCTTATTGGATATGGCTGCCACCTGTCGAAGCACATTCGAAGTCGATTCTGCTACTCTCTCGATGGTTTTCCAATCCGCCGAAGATATCGACGCTGCACTTTCTTGTGCCTTCCTCGTACTCGCACTCCATCCCCAAGGTGAGTTTACCCCAAATGTCAAGTATCTTCAATACTCAGGAACGTGTACTTTCTAGACATCGTTAACGAATACCGTGATGAATATCTACGACTACTCCTTCAACGAGACCGTCGTCTCTCTTTTTCTCTTGAAAGGGTTTTGCGGGACGTAATTCTCGCCGATCCATCAGATTATGGCGTCGACCTCGCAGTTTGCAAAATATTCCCAAGTCACAAGCCAGGGACAAACAGATGGGAACAATTGCAACATCCAAACGCTCGTTGGCTGACATGCCAGACCAAAGTCACCGCGGACCAGCCGTCGCAAGTGGTGTATCTCAGCCTTCTCGATAGAGAACTTCGAGTGGATGGTCAACTATCATGCGGATTACCACGTGCGATTAGGGACGACCCCGAATTCCAGCAAATCTTTCATGATGTGCGTACATGGTATATCTCATGATACGTTACTAACTGTCGTTTTCAGCAAGGCTTCTTTCTCACAAGGTCAAATCTCCCAGGAATGGATTTCACGACGTTAACCGCGATGTCGAAACACAAGGTATGTGTGACAACGCTACACGCCACCAGCATAATGGCTGAAATTGTCGTAGGTGCATTTTTCGTTGCGAGGTGACAATTTGGTGATTCAAGCGAAAAGTAACGAATCGAAAGATATCCTCGAGTTGATTCCTTCCAACAAACTGCGAGGCGACCTTCCGTCAATACTCGTCGACGGTCATGTTCACTGGTTGAATCTGTCCACAAGAACCATAGAGATACGCCCCGTCAAACAGCTTTGGGAACAATCTCCAGGGCACTGGAAAATCGACTACGTGTCTGGACACTATCGTGTACACAAAGGTTATGAGACCCTTGTGAACGTCCACAGCTCGACTTGGGCAATGGTTTCGCAGTGTTTCAAGAGTCTCCACCCCTCGGGTAGCTCATCCGAAAACATTCTAACCACCATATTGCTTGACGATTCTCTCGAATCTACCCCTGTGCTACAATTGTCCGTCGAATTACGGCGTTACGGCTTATTCTTTTTCGTCAACGGGCAAGGAGAACTCGAGTCCCGTGACTTCAAAGACATGGTGTACGACGAGAATCAATGTATTGGGGCGTTATACGGCTTAGAGCATCTCCTTGTTCTCCGGCAGAATAGCAGACTTCCGGTGGAACTTATCCCGAGATGTGTCCTCGTACCAAATGGCTTTCCCCGTATCCATGACAGGTACTGCGTTCGAGTTGACTATGGTGAGGACGACAACACCATTGAACCTGGTGAACCACTGTATCATGCCTACACCGTGGATACCGAACTGGGTTGCTTGGTAGGAAGCGGCAGCCTGACGAGCATGCAATATCTTGCTGAACTGCATGCTTTGACCAACTGCGATAGGCCAGATCCCCTCACAGGGAAAATGGGTGCTCAAGCGGCGCATTTTCTCTTACAGTCGGCCAGCTGCCAGTCAGTTATGAAGCTGAAAGCTGTTGTTCGACTTGGTCAAGCTTCGATGTGGTATCCTCAAATCAGTGCCTTCTACACCGAAATCCGGAAACGATATTACTGGGTTCGCGATGAAGATGACAGCCAAGGTGTCAGTACATCAGAGGAGCGCGATATGCAACGAGCCGCATATCTGTTTCCGCAGGATACCTCTCATCCAATATCTCCAAAAGGCCGCGACTTTGAAGGTGGAAGCGGCTACTTGATCACGCGTATTCTCGGAGAATCTGGAGTATCCACCATCCCGAGTCTGGACCTGCGTCAACAAGATACATTCAACGAGCGAACAACTGAGCCGGTAACACTCAATCAGCTGCTTTCCAACCGACAGGCGCCAAATCTACCCCAGCGCAACATGTTGCTTCGCGACAGCTACAATATATTGTCGTCGGATATTCCCAAACTGGACCGATTATTCATATCTCTCCCAATGAATAGAGCCAATATCACATTTCAACAGGAATACCTCACTCACCTCGACGCCAGCGCACAACGTGTTCGTGTGGCCTCTCAAACGACTCATAGATTGAAGGGCAAGGATCTCATCGACGTACTGGAGAATCATTTTACAGGGTGTAGAGTCAAGTATCTGACTGCTCTGAACGCCCTCAAGGAGTGTCTGGGCCCAACCACCGATCCGTACCAGCAAACCCTCAGTCAATTTGGGCAATGGCCGCCAATTACGGCAGATGTCCTCTTGTGGTGCCTCGCATCCACGTCACCAATCAACCTCCCTGGAAAGTGGAAGAAATGCTTGATATCGTTCGCTTTACTTCTGTTGGACCTTCAACGTGCTCGAAGATTGCTGAGATTTGCTCTGGGTGGTCTCGAAGAAGAAATTTCCAAGGAATTAGAGAACGAGGGATGTGATGGGTGGAATGCCGAAGAACATCCGGATTGGCTGTTAGTTCAGGTGTGTTTCTGCTCTCTGACCACTTTTCTCTATTAGTGTAACGTTGCTTATCTTCGATATCAGATCCAAGGAAAGTTTCTCATTCGTCGCGCTCAGGCCGAAATTGCGATGGAAATGATATCTCCTAAATCTGGGCGAAACACTGTAATGCAGGTCAACATGGGCGAAGGAAAATCATCTGTAATCATCCCAATTGTTGCCGCCACTCTCGCCGACGGCAAGCAACTCGCTCGAGTCATTGTCCCGAAAGCGTTGACAGCCCAGATGTTCGATTTGCTGGTGTCTCGCCTTGGTGGGCTCGCTAACAGGCCAATATATCATTTGCCCTTCTCCCGTTCCCCCGAGTACAGTGAAGATGGCCTGTACAAGTTGATGTCTCAATGTATGGCCGAGCGTGGGATTCTACTCGTGCAGCCCGAGCACGCCGTGTCTCTCAAACTATTCAGTGTCGAGACGCAAATATGTAAAGGCAAACCGGTAACCGACCCATTGTCGAAGCTTCAGAAATGGCTTTGCGGGCCCGTCACGACATCCATGTTGCTGAAATCGGTAAGCATGAATATCACTACTGACGGTCGTTTGAGCTGACCATCGAACCCTAGCCGCAGGTAAACAAATTTGTGGATAACATGTTTCGATGGTTCACCAAGTCGGCAAATCGTTCAAACCAAAAGGACGTCACTCAGGCTGAACACCACGACGAACATGGTATGGACGCCCACGATATTTCAGACAGCGCAACCAAGTGGCTTGGCCTTCAGAGATGGATGGATTCCCATGTCCGGGATATTTTGGACGAGAGCGATGAAATCCTTCATCCCCGGTTCCAGTTAATTTACACGATCGGCGTCGAGCAACATATGGATGGATACCCTGACCGATGGATAATCACTCAACAAGTCCTTCGGCTCGTCAGCGAAAACGCCTTCAGATTTTCAATAAATCACCCAAACTTCATAGAATATCGACGCGGGCCTCCTGGATCGTTTCCTTACATTCATTGCGTGCGAGACTCCGGCATTGGCCAACGCTTAGTATCATTGATTGTGGAAGATGTCATGGCTGGACGGCTTCCTGGTTTCAGCTTTCATGATATCTCCCAGGAATTGCGAGATGCGGTTCGTAGTTTCATATCGGATGAGAATATTCTCCAAGTTCCCGATACAGCCAGGAGGGTAGAAGAGTATGCCAGGGGTTTCGCACAGGGTTTTATGTGGACTGGACTACTGCTCCTCCGTGGTCTCTTGGCTTCTAGAATCCTCTTGTTTGCTCTTGCGGAGCGGACATGGCGCGTCGACTATGGTCTTGTCTTGCAGACTCCATCCGACGAATCCGCAGACCTTCCCCCAACCCCAACATTGCTCGCCGTTCCGTATCTGGCCAAAGACATGCCGTCTCCGAATACACAGTTCAGCCATCCGGACATCACCATCGTCCTTACATGTCTGTCTTACTATTATTCCGGCCTCAGTGCGGAGCAGCTGAGATCATCTTTTGAAAATCTGCTGGATCAGGATGATCCGTCTACCGCATACGCTCTTTGGATCAAAGATTATGATAAAGAGTCCCTCCCAGACTCACTTCGGACACTTGGCGAGATCAATCTCAAATCATCGGAGCAATGGGACAAGGTCATATATCCCCTTTTCTCTCGAAATCAAGCAGCAATAGACTTCTACCTTTCTCGGGTAGTGTTTCCGAAGGAAACGAAAGAATTTCCTTGGAAACTTTGTGCGTCTAGCTGGGACTTGGCAGAGGAGCGGAAAAATGTGATCACAGGTGAGTGATCGTGTGGTTTATCAACTTGTTTACTGAGTTCAGCACTAGGATTTTCGGGCACGAATGACGGCCGGTGGTTGTTACCGATGTCTATTGCTCAGCAAGACCTCGATCATCAGCAGGGAACTAATGTCATGGTTCTCGCATATCTCCTTCAGCCCGAGAATGACTTTTATATGGTAACTCATAAGCACGGCGTGCAAAAGACCACGCACGAGTTCCTGAGCATGGTAGCCGTGCAACGGCCTGAAATCCATGTTTTGCTGGACGTCGGTGCCCAGATACTCGATCTTTCCAATATTCAAGTGGCCAAAACATGGCTCGACATCACCCGCGATGCCCCTGGTGCCGTCTATTTCAATGAGAACGATGAGCTGATGGTGCTCTATCGAAACGGCACTTCCATACCGATGCTATCATCACCACTTGCTCAGCAATTAGACCGTTGTGTTGTCTACCTGGATCATGCGCACACACGAGGCACCGACGTCAAACTTCCTATCGGATCACGAGCAGCCATCACCCTGGGTCCCAAGGTCACAAAAGATCGTCTTGTCCAAGGTTCGTCTTGACGTGACTTTGTCACTCTAATTTCGCAATTTATGATTGTCAGGTTGCATGCGGATGCGCAAGCTGGGTCATGGTCACTCGGTCATGTTCTTTGCGCCACCCGAGGTTGATCTAAGCATTCGTTCCCTCACTGCAAAACAGGACCCGAATACTCAAGTCACCACCGTCGATGTCTTATGCTGGGCGATACACGAGACCTGGAACGATATTCATCAACGGGCTCCTTTCTGGGCACAGCAAGGCGTGAGCCATAAATTGAGACGTAACGCTTGGTCCCGTTTCTGCAACGGTGACCTCACATCAGGGCAGTTGTCAAATGCATGGCTTCAACCGGAACTCAAGTCGCTGGAGGATCTCTATGCACCCTGCGAAAATAAAACATCCTCGGCTACTTTGTTAGCACTGGATCCAGGGATCCGTCAACGCTGCAAGGACCTCGGGATTCTGTCACTTCCCAGTGCGCAGATGGGAGAAGAACAAGAGCGGGAGGTCAACCGCCAGAAGGAACGTGAACGAGAGGTGGAGCTTCCTCCAGAGGCGGAGCCAGTAGGACATGTGCTTCATCCAGACGTCGTAACGTTTGTGAAGACTGGTATTATCCCTCCGTTGAACTCTAGCAGCGCTTTTCGTCCCGTCTTTACGACGCTCGATAAGAGCTCTGCAGCCACGAGCGAAGCGGATGTCTGGAGCCCATCTATCCTGGCGACGACAGACTACTGCGATACGATCGAACCCGAGTCTACCGAAGGGACCATTGATCAATTTCTGCGCCCTGTCCAATGGGTGCTGTCCAGCAAAGGAGTTTGCAGTCAAGCACTTGTCCTAGTCAGTCCATTCGAAGCGGATCGCTTGATGCCAGATATCAAAGCGAGCGAATTCGTTCACCTTCACGTATATGCACCCCGTACATCCCAGTGTATGAAACCGTCCGACGATCTCAAACTCTATTCCACCCCACCCCTTCCCTCTGATTGGACCCCACCTTGGGCCCTGATTGACCAGCTCAACGTGTTTGCTGGACAACTCTATCTTAGGGACTACCAGTCGTATCTCCGACTGTGCCAGTTTCTCGGGGTACATGTGAGAGAGTTGCCGCACGATGGAGGAGTACGGTGGAATGTATTCAACATCCCTGGGAGCTTGGAAGAGAACGAAATCACGTTCTCGGGGTCACCGCTGCCCTCTGTGATGGCATTGCTTGCGATGCGGAATAGAGGGCGACCATTTGCACACACACACATGGGCAAAATTCTTCAAGGGCAGCTACTGAAAGAGAAAGACTTTGAGGTGTAGAATACCCTAGTAAGTGGTTGTTAAGGCTGTGACACGAAGTCGTCTCATATACACATGTGTGCTGAGTTGCGTGTTTTCAGTGCCGATGTTTGGGGCGATGGGCCCAGCTCTGCTTCCTCGTAGTAGTTTGTATACATGACGACTACTAGTATTTGGCAAAACGAATAGTCAAGTAAGGGTATACATAGATGCCAAACTTCGACAGAACTTGAACTGGGAATAAAACAACGATAACGAAGAACTGACGAGCGAGGGTACAATAAAACAAAATCGCAAAACGAGATCGCCAATCAATGTTACTGTAAACGTAAAGAAGTAGAAAGTCTGTGCTCCAGCCAAACTAAACGATCTCCAACATCCCTACCTGGATAGCATTGAAGTTGGTTCCGGTGGTAGCAACGCGCTTCTATTGGCGACCGTTTGACTGCTGCTCTAGTAAGAGTCCGTTGAAAGACCCAGGCAAGCAATCAGTCGCAATGTCTATCTAGCGCGAAGGAGAAGTTAGTGCAGACGCATTGTCACGATCAGTGTTATCTCCCGAGCCTAAGTCGGAGTTAACATTCCGTCAAATAGGACTGTGCCGTCGACGACATGCACGGCACGCGTTCTTCAGATGGTGTGAGCAAGGATAAGGCAGAGGAAAGATGTCGACGGGGCGTAGAATACCACAGGTGACGCACTGCTCGAGAGAACATGCAACCGTCGTCGTCGACTGGTGGCATCGTTTGTCGATGTTTCCGTAGAGAAGAATCAGGGTCGACATCAACCGCGAGGGAACCGTCGTTGGGACAGCCGGGAGGTGGCACGGCACGGGTTGTGGTGCGCACTGGAGCATCTTGAGGCAAGTGACGAGGTCAACAAGCATTGAGAGCGGTAAGCGCGCGCACGACCTCGATCAACGGCGAGTCGGTGTCGATAGGCGTGATGTCCTTTGGCGTGGAGAACGACGCCGTTGAGTGGCGAGAAGCAGCGCTCGAAATGAGCGCGCACATGTTCTCAAACGACGGTTCGAACGTCATCCATGTCGGTGTGCTGGAGACACGGCGGGACGAGAGGTCTGGCGGAAACGTCGGGTGGCGCATGAGGGGCCCGGGCAACATTCAGTCCCAGAGGAATGAACTGTGTTGCCATGCGTGCATGTCCTTTGGCACAGGATGGGTATCGATAAGGACGGGACGCTGGGTTGAGCGTGCGTGCGTCGACGCCGGTTGCAGTGCTAGAGAGAGGACGAGGGGCACTTCCGAGTCGTCGTTATGATATGTAGTACCAATTGGCAGTACGAGTTCGGCGTATCTCGTGTGTGTGTGCGTGAGTAGGGGCCGCACCAAAATGAGACAGTTGGTCCAAATGGTGTTGAGGACGGGGATGGTCACGGAGGACATCCAAAATATAGTGCTTCAACCCCTCGGCGCTGGGTACAAAGTGCTAAAAGTCGGAGGGGAGAACAAGATAACGAAGAACCTGTGACAGATACTGGATTTGGTGGCTGTGGGGTCGCGGAAGAGGCCGAACTGAGTTACGTAATGGAAGTTAGAGACTATGTGCCCACTGATCAAGAAGGCCTCTACATGATTGCAACCAATCCGGTCTGGGGTCGCACCCTCCCCACGCCCTTGCCGACTCTGATCCCCTGATAAGGCGGTATATTGGTAGCCGGCACCCTAAACGGTCCTGGAATGGATATGGCTGGGGTAGCGATAGTTGCCTTGGTCACCTCCTCCTTGCCCTCTTGCCAGTCCCTTCTTTCATCCACAAGAAATCACGAGTCTGTGGGCTCATCTCCGATCGCTTACGTGAGCTTTGGCAGGTTTGAAATCCTTACCTATCCTCTCCCCTCGCTCATCCCTGCACGTACTGTACACGGCGTTCCCGTGGCCCGATCCCGATCCTTGGAGAGGGGTATCAGACGGACGAGCAAATGAGTTCTAGCCCAGGGAGCTACTATTCACACATATGCATAGGACTTTGGCCCTCGGCCATAGTCCCCCGTTGCAAGATTCACATCATGGTGTAATGTTCAACTATCTCGTTGACCTGGTCTTATTTATAGGCTTATGCACCTTGACAAATACAATGTTCCACAACACAGATTACCTTTCCAGAGCCCTGCGAATGCAGCGATTGGTGGATCCATGACACGGAGCTCCTGGTGCGATGTGATATCCTCGCCTTTCTCGTCCCGCCTATAGTCAGGCATGCGTTCTCACAAACCATGATGATCTATCGAGCTTGGGGTGCCCGCAAGGAGTCTAAAGGTATTTCTCACTCTATCATGGTGGAAGCAGTGAACTAAAGTACCTACTAGTTATTGAATAGCCGCATTTACGGGCGAGTTCTCTTACCATCCAGTTTCAGGATGTCGAGGTGACCGTAATTTTGGACACTTCCAGCCTCATCGTAAGGTGTTCGACCACTCCGAAATACTTTCCAGCTCCTTTCCGGGCTTGAAATCACCAAAAAGAGCTAAACGCGGCATTGGCATCTGGCTTTATCCGTTCCGTCGCCGCGCGGGGAGGCACAACTCGGGGGAGTCGATGAGCGCAGTGAGATACGTAATGAGGAAGGTGTCAAGGTGTTCCATGAGCAACTCTAACAGAAGCGGCTTGATGAACTGTTGGTTGGACGTGTAGTACTTCATTGTCAGTGACCCTTTGCTCCATGATGCCATCATATTACGCCGCCTGGAAGAACTGCTTCGTCGCCGGTATGAGATGGTTAAAGACGATGTCGACAAACATCTAGGCACACTTCTTCGCAATTTGTTCAGATTACTTGTCGATCGCGTCGTTGAGCTTCTCGTTGACCAAAATGCGGCACTTCACAGAGACGAGTGGTTCGAGGAGCATTTCGGTGTTGTCGGCTTACTTGATCTGAACGGAGTATGGAAAGTTCAACACTTGAATATGACGTTGTTCTAACATGCACAGGAGTAATCAGGTATAAATCTAGGCACCGATATGTACATAACACTGCAATAGAAGGAGACGAATACCTTTCGATTCGTCGTCGTCGCACCCAGCTCGATCAAACATGATGGTTTGTGAAAATGCCGGTACGTTCAAGTGAGCAAGACCCACTGGTGCCAAAGATATTTCATTATGCCACAAACTCCGCGGCAACAATCCACCATTTCCTGAGTTCCCGCCAGGTAAGCATTCAAAGAATATTTTTTGCCATGAACTCGGCGACCGGCGTTCTGTGATTAGATGGGGAGTTCCCGGTCGGAATTTCAAAATAGAACAATGATTTGAAATCGAAAGTGCTCTGATTTTGACTTCGCGCTGTATGATGCTTACAATACACTAGTCCTCATCATGTAGTCGGTGGCAATTGACTACACATCAAAGTATGCATCATCGAATGCAAAGTCATCCAGTCATCTGGGTTACTTCTGCGTAGTTGACCTCCACCACTGCGCGTGCGCTAGCTGCCGTCACTTGCACAGACTTTCGATACCCCACACGAGCACAACTACACCGCAGCCCTCGATTTCGAAGTCGTGCTGCACGTAGCCAAGTTCCGTATACTTGAAGAAGTCATTCCCACTTTTGTCGAGTGTACCGCAATGACTGAAGGTCTTTTGACAGACTTGGACTTACCCGGTTGACGGTCCCGAACTCAGGGGTGCTTTGTGCCTGGCGTCGATGGCTGCGCTACAACGGCC
>JBBPLP010000623.1:0-15896 GCA_038089875.1 Fistulinella prunicolor
CTCTACAACAGTCTTTTATCCTAAGAGACTGAGTGCTTGAACTAGCTGAAGACTAGTTTATATCATCGCTATCAACATCGAGTGAGTATTCTCCACTCAGGGTTAATTACTACCTTCTTCGTTGTTGTACTCTGCCTTAGAAGCTACCGCTTCTAAAGGGACGATATCGCTGATGATGTTGATTGTGTGGTGAGTCCTGATTATGACTCGTTCTTCCTGTAGTTTCTAATATTTGATAGGCTATTGATCATCCCAAAAAGGACTGTACAGCTGACATCTGGACTATATTCACTCCGGGTGAAGTTATGAGTCCCACTACGAGGAAAAAAGAAAAGGGTCATTGGTGTGGTGTATGCAAGTAAGCCGGCATTCTAACTTGTGTTTTTTGGGATCTGAAAAGCTGATTCATGATCATAGAGCCAATGGTATTGCGGTATGCTACTCAATGAACATTTACAGCAACACGCTTGCCAGTATTCAACTCTTTCTTGCATGGCGTGTGACTACCTAGCCATTCCTGGATCTGGAATGCCCTCTGAATGGGCATTCTCGTCAGGCGGGTTGACTGGAACTTCACGCCGCAATCAGATCGCTCCTGAAATGTTTGAAGCCCTGCAATTACTCAAGAGTGGCTACTGGAATGGACATATACAGGCAGCCATCGAGGCCAAGTACCATGCCCATCAGCAGGCGATGTTTTCCGATCATACTCAAGATCAGAACAATGACTTGGAAACCATGTCTGAGTAGTACTACCAAGTGTACCCATGTAGCTAAAATATTGCATTGGTGGATGTTCGAACGTGTTCGAACCTGAACTGAATGCTAATGAACGCCACATTCAGTTCAACCAACGTTCGGTTCAAGGTTCAGCTCTTGACCTGAACCTGAACGGAAGTTCGGTTTGGCGTTCGAGAAAACCCACCCTCGAACCGAACCGAACCGAACTTTTCCAACACTATGTGTCACGATATTTGGATAGGCTGTTTTACTAATCATTAATCCAGCCGCTGTGAGAACTTCATCCTTGTCAGCCCATTAATATTGACAGCGATGCTAGTGCTAGCGCATGGTACTAATATGTAGTAGCATTTACAATTTCTCCAGATTGGGTATGGTTCCGTGGTCCGGTTGGGTAACTATGGATGTTTCATGTCCCGCCGGGTACGATCGCAAGTAAGTAAAAAAAATTGTTTCTACAATGTGTCTTGTTCACACTTTCTGAATCGACCCCAACACCCGCCGCGCGGCATGACGGAGTATGACGACAGTTATGTAGCGAGCCCTCATCACATGAATCGCGGACCATAGCTCGGAATGAAACACCGGTAGGTTGAAACTTGCTACTAGTGACTGAGAAGTGTGCATTATGTTCTACAGGAGAGATAACCTTTCTAATTGGTGGACTTCCTCGTGCAAAAGCAAAGTTTGTATTGAGGATTAGAACAATCTTATCTCGAATCCTGCCAAGAGTCTAACTAAATACGACAAGCACTACGCTAACTAAAAAACAAACCGAGCAAGTCCGTCCCAATGTTCGATGTACTAATACCCCGATGCCACGGCGTATCGTCGAGTCCATCCATTAATTCCTCCTGATTTCTCACGGCTGTGGGGGGTAATAAGCCTGTTCTTCGCGTCCCGTTGTTCTCTGCGGTTCCTTAGCATCGAACCAGTTTCGCCATGCATACCAAAGACGCGCTCGACACAGACCTCGCTGCGCGCGAGGGACTCGAAAAGCTCGGTTACACGCAAGAGATGACGAGGGTGCGTATCATCTCTGCTTGGTGAGTCCTCCGGTATGGATGCAGACTGTTTTTCCCTCTGCAGACGCGTGGCTTGTTCCACATCCTTTTCAGTAAGTTCCATCTGAACAAGTGCCGTCTCACTCTTGTATTCATCATGGCCGTCTTTGTTCCTATGCAGTGACATTAGGTTCGTCTGACATTGTACTCGGTCTCGGACACGATCTAATGTTTGATCATGATAGCCATCATGGCGGTCCGTGAGTTGTTGCACCAGACTATACACATGTATCCTGTTGACGTAATTGAAGCTTACGCTCTGGCTGCCCCAATAGCTACGTCCCTCGCCGGAGGGGGTCCGGCGGTCATGATTTGGGGGTTAGTAGCTCGACCGTCTGGTGGATACTGTATTGACACTAGCCCTAGATGGATCCTGGTGTCCGCGCTAACTCAGACTCTTGCTCTTTCTCTCGCTGAAATTTGTTCCAAATACCCTACCTCGGCGGGGGCATACTATTGGTGTTATCGTTTAGCCCCACCACGTTACAAGCTCATTTTCTCGTGGATCAATGGATGGCTCAACCTCGTTGGAAATTGGACTGTCACTTTGAGCGTCACCTTTGGTATTCTGCATGCTCGTTTTCTCGAAGGCCACACACTCACGTGCATTTCGGAAGGAACCGCCCAATTGATCGTTGCAGGTGCAGGCATCTACCACCCCGACTGGGTAGCGACCCCCTGGCAAACATGTGTGTTCCCATTAAAAAGTCATGTTCTTATCTCATGCTTGCCTAGATGTCATCTTCCTCGGTGTCACCGCCATTTCATGCGGATTTTGCTTATTCTTCAACAAGTATCTGCCAACCATAGATGTATGTAATCTTTTAATTGTTATCCGTCATGTTTTCCAACAATCTTCATCTAGATCGCCTGCGCGTGTTGGACTGGCCTTGGAATCATCGGTGAAGATGTGTCAACTCGCTTCATCATGTGATATCTCACACGATAATGCTAGTAATACTGATATGTCTGTCCTCAAAAGCCGCTGCAGGCCGACGTTCAGCATCATTCGCGTTGGGTGAGTTCGAGCCAGCTACCGGTTGGACTCCTGGCTGGTCGTTCTTCATCGGCCTTCTTCCGGTAAGTGCTTCTTTGATTTGAGTATACGATGGAAACGAGTTCACGTGTCTGTCGCACATGTTGCTTAGCCCGGTATGTTTCGTTCTCTTTGTTCATATACTCTTCTCATCCTCCGGTTGTCCAGCTTATACATACTCTGCGATCGGCATGAGTAAGCCCTGATCGAGTCATGTCTTTCATTGTCCATCTAAGTACTTGCGATAGTTGCAAGCATGGCGGAGGAGGTACATAACCCCTCTGAGATTCTTCCGACAGCCATTTCGTTGTCAGTGCCAATCGGGGCTATTTGGGGAGTTATTTTCCTCCTTCCAATTCTTTTCACGTTGCCCGACATCAGCACGTTATTGCAAGGTATGGTTGCCTAATGCATTTTGGTCGTCCCTAAGCGTGCGCGTGGATGTTCAGTCAGCTCTGGCCAACCGATTGGTGTGATGTTCACGCTTATAATGGGATCCCGTGCAGGCGGCTTTGGAATGGTGAGTACTATCATCGACTAACGTTCACGGCTCTTGCTCATGTCTCTTTTAGTGGTTCATCGGTAGGCTGTTTCTCACTTTGTGCTCCCCAAAAGGCCGTCTGAAATGCCGGCTATGTCTAGTATTTGGTGTCGGCATGTTTTGCGCCATCTCCATCTCTTGTGCAGCGTCACGCGCGACGTGGGCTTTTGCACGCGATAGAGCAATTCCTTTGCACACCCATTTTTCTCAGATCAGTACCCACCTGCCTGACGTTCCTGTGAACGCGCTCCTCTTGTCAACGACAATTCAGGTGCTCCTCGGGCTAATCTACCTCGGCTCGTCGACGGCGTTCAACGCCTTTGTCGGCGTCGCTGTCATGTGCCTCGGTGCATCATATGCGCTGCCAGTTGCGATCTCGCTTGTGCAGGGGCGCAAGGATGTCTCGGACGCACCATTTCAGCTTGGGAGGGCGGGGGTGGTCGTGAATGCGATTGCAGTGCTGTGGATCGTGTTCGCGATCGTGTTATTTTCCATGCCGGCGAACGTGCCGGTAACACAGGTGACCATGAGTTGAGTGTCCGCCTCTCGTTTTGCGTTGTAATGTGCAAAAAAGAGAGAAAGTATGGGATCTGCTGACTGTTGTGTCACGTAGATTACGCCTCGGTTGTGTTCATCGGGTTCGCGGTCATCAGTGCAGTGTGGTATTGGATGAGTACGTTTGTTTACTTGCGCTATCATTCTCGTGGCATTGCTGACGGGACTGCGTTCGTGTTTTTCTTTTTTGCAGATGGCCGGTTCCATTACACCGGCCCACCCGTGCCATCGAACGAATCCGATTCGCAGTTGGCGATGGACGCGTCCAAAGTCGAGTGAACTGTCAATGGTCATTCCGCCCCGCTCCGCCCTCAAGCACCCGTTTTTTTTTGGTGATGTAACTTGGTAGATGTTTGTTTTTCGTTCCCCAGGAGGCTGTGTTTGGAACTTCTTGTGTAGTGCGACGCAATGATCTAATGAAAACAAATGTGAAAAGGCCAGCCTCGTTCATCATGAAAGGGCGTATTACCACTATTGAAATTCGATAGTGAATCATGTGACGTACTTTGTGGAGGGACACTATCATACACTAACGTAGTTATCTGCCACGCGAGGGTCGCCTCCATCAGAGTCGGGGATCACATGAGTCGCCGACCGCGATCAAGTATGGTATGGTCACGTCGTACCCCATTCTACTCAACTCATCATCCAATTCCCACAGAGTTGGGGGAGTCATTAATAAGCGTGTTATTTGCGTCCCGTCGTTCCCGCAGCTCGCTAGCATTGCGCCAGTCTCGCCATGGACACCAAAGATGCAGACCTCGCTGCGCGCGAGGGCCTCGAAAAGCTCGGTTACACTCAAGAAATGACGAGAGTACGTGTCATCGATTCAAATCTCCGTTTGGTCCATCGTGAATGTAGACCGTTTTCAACCCTGTAGACGCGTGGCTTGTTCCACATTCTGTTTAGTAAGCACCACCCAAGCAAGTGTTGTCTTACTCTTGTATTCATTATGGTTGTCTTTGCTCCCGTGCAGTGACACTAGGTTCGTCCGGCATCGCTTCCGGTCTCGGACACGATCTGACATCGCATCATAATAGCCATCATGGCAGTCCGTGAGTTATTACACTGATCTATTCATGTGTAACCTGTTGAGACAAGTCAAGCGTACGGTCTTGCTGCTCCGATAGCTACGTCCCTCGCCGCAGGTGGCCCGGCAGTCATCCTTTGGGGGTTGCCAATTCCACACCGTCCAGTGGATATTGTATTGACACTAGCCCTACTAGATGGATCCTGGTGTCCGCGCTCACTCAGGCACTTGCACTTTCTCTGGCTGAGATATGCTCCAAATACCCGACGTCAGCGGGAGCATACTATTGGTGCTATCGTTTGGCCCCGCCGCGTTATAGGCTCATTTTCTCCTGGATCAATGGATGGCTCAACCTTGTTGGAAATTGGACTGTCACCTTAAGCGTCACCTTTGGTATTATGCATGTTCGTCTCCCAGAAGCTATACACTCATGTGTCCGTTTTTCAAGGGACGGCCCAATTGATCGTTGCAGGCGCAGGCATCTATCACCCCGACTGGGTGGTAACCCCCTGGCAAACATGTGAGTTTCCCATCGGAAAGCCTTGTTCCCACCTCACGCTTGTCTATCAGACGTTATCTTCCTTGGTGTCACCGCCGTTTCATGTGGATTTTGCTTGTTCTTCAACAAGTATTTGCCGAGCATCGATGTATGCGGTCTTTCTATCCCTCTCCGTCATGAAGTTCGCACATATCTGTCATCTAGATCGCTTGCGCGTGTTGGACTGGCCTTGGAATCATCGGTAAAGACGGGCTAGCTCGCTTCAACATGTGTTATCTCACACGATGATAGTAATCCTGATATGTGTATCCTCAAAAGCGGCCGCGGGTCGTCGCTCAGCATCATTTGCGTTGGGTGAGTTCGAGCCGGCTTCTGGTTGGACTCCTGGCTGGTCCTTTTTCATTGGTCTGCTCCCGGTAAGCGTTTCTCTACCATTTCGAGTGCATGATAGAAACGAGTTCACGAGTCTGTCAAACGTGGACCCTTAGCCTGGTATGTCACGTTCTCTCATTTAATACGCTCTTCTCACCCTCCGGTTGCCCAGCTTATACGTATGCTGCGATCGGCATGAGTAAGACTGATCGAGTTACGTCTTTCATCGACCATCATCTGAGCGCTTGCGACAGTTGCAAGCATGGCGGAGGAGGTACATAACCCCTCTGAGATTCTTCCGAAAGCGATTTCGTTATCAATACCGATTGGAACCATCTGGGGCATCATTTTTTTGCTTCCAATCCTGTTCACATTGCCTGACGTCAACGAGTTGATACAAGGTATGCTTATCTAGTGGAAGTGGTGTTCCTCACACGCATGGATGTTCAGTCAGCTCTGGTCAACCGATTGGTGTGATGTTCACGCTTATAATGGGATCCAATGCTGGTGGTTTCGGATTGGTGAGTGCTATAATGGACCAACGCTCACGACACTTCCTCATCTCCCCATTTAGTGGTTCATCGGTTCGTCGTCTCTCACACCGTCCTTCCAAGAAAAGCGTCTTCCAAACTGACCCTGACGCCATGCTATCTAGTATTCGGCGTCGGCATGTTTTGCGCCATTTCGATCTCCTGTGCCGCGTCACGCACGACGTGGGCTTTTGCACGCGACAAAGCGATCCCCTTGCACGCCCACTTTTCCAAGATCAGCACTCGCCTACCTGACGTCCCCGTGAACGCGCTCTTGCTCTCGACGACGATCCAGGTGCTCCTCGGGCTAATCTACCTCGGCTCGTCGACGGCGTTCAACGCCTTTGTCGGCGTCGCTGTCATGTGCCTCGGTGCATCGTACGCGCTGCCGGTGGCGATCTCTCTCGCGCAGGGACGCAAGGACCTCCTGGACGCACCGTTTCCACTGGGTAGGGCGGGGGTGGTCGTCAATGCAATTGCGGTATTGTGGGTCTTGTTCGCGATTGTATTGTTTTCCATGCCGGCGAACGTGCCGGTGACGCAAGTGACCATGAGTTGAATGCCCAGTCTCTCCCTAGCATGGGATCCGCTGACGGTTTTGTTGACGTAGATTACGCCTCGGTCGTGTTCGTCGGGTTCGCGGTCATTAGTGCGGTGTGGTACTGGATGAGTACGTTTGGCACGCGCTTCACTTGCGCTATTGTATTGACAAACGGGACCTTGTCGGTGTGTCCTTGTTTTGTAGACGGCCGGTTCTACTATGAGGGTCCGCCCGTCCCATCGAGCGAATCGGATTCGTCGTTAGGAGGAGGCGCGTCCAAGGTGGAATAAAAGGTCTTTTCGCTCTTGGCTTTGCTCGACACGCTCGTCTTATCGGCCGTCGTCCGGTAGATTTTGGTAACCTCGTACGATCTTGACCTTTTGATCTTCACTCCCGACTTGAAGAGGAGGATGATATGGATATATACATGCACGCGATGCGGTTCGAGAGAAACGAAATACTTGATGCAACCAACTATGATTGGTCAGCGTCGCATCGCGACGTCGGGATGAACAAGTAGAGATGCATGACGAAGCTGCGGGGCTTGTGGTGTGACAACTCGGACGACATCTAATCCATTAGCGTCGACATATACATCCGTATTTGCAAGAAAGAAAGAAAGAAAGAAAGAAAGAAAGAAAGAAAAGAAGCTACATATTAGATGAAGCATCAGTGGGTTACGATCGCCAATCGAGAAGGCGGACGGAAAGAAAGAGTCTTCGAGGCAAGCGACAAAATACCAGCGAGTAACAAGAGGAAAAAGGGAAGGAAAGAAAAAAGCGGTACACGCACGATGAGCATGCGATGATAGTACAAATACTCTATCGAGCAGATCCACGACGACGACCAACAGGAAACACCACACATGGAGGGGAAGCACAAAAAGAAGAGAGAGAGAAGCTCAATACAACGCCCCGCATATCCATATCTTTCTTTATCGCCCCTCTCTCTCGCCTCATCAGGCAGTCAACTTCGGGATGACCTTGATCATCTGATCGATATTGATAAACTGCACCCACGCCTCCAAATCTTTCGCGTTATCATGCCAAATAAACTTGCTCTCCTTGGTACCGCGAAAAAACGCGCACGCGCACTGGTACGACTCTTCGATGACCGTGCCGCCCCGTTGGACGCCGAGCTGTGCTTTGAACACCCGAAATTCCCAGCCTTGTAAAGGGTGGTCGTCCCCCCGCGCGCTCTCGTTTGGGATGTTGAATTCGAGGCGGGACCAGTCGAAGCCGCGTGATTGGCCGACGGCTTTGATGTAGGCGGCTTTGAGAGAGAGGAGGATGGAGAGACGGCGGAGGACGACTTCGTCGCCGAGCTCGGGCGCGATGAACGTTAGCTCCAGTGGGGTGAGCTATGTTATCGTTTTGGTTTTCGGTTTGCCGAGAAGAAGGGGGAAGAAGCAAGGGGCAAATATGGTAAGCAAAAAGGAATAAAGAACAACCTCGAGGCAGAGTGCAGAGTATAAATGGCTCGGAAAAATGAAAAAGCGGGGCGTGTAGGGGGATTAAAAAAGGAAAAGGAACGGACCTTGTGGGCAAACGATTCGGCATAGGCGGCTACGGACACGCCCCGAGGTTCTACGCAAAGCTGTTTGATGCCGAGCCCGATGTTGATGACTTGTCGTTGACGACCCTGCGTCATGACCATGCCGCACAGCGAGTTATCGTAGGCGAGATGGTATCCAATCATGGATTGGAGAAACTTTTCTGGTGGCATGTCGTCCGGCGACTGTATGTTGGTGATAGGGGTGAGGAAAAGAATACCGTGACCGACAGGGAAGAGAGAGGCAAGATGATGAGCGAATTTTCGGGGATGTGGCGCGGGGAAGCGCAAAGAAAAGGGAAAGGGAGACGACTGGGGACGAGACAGACCTGCTCTATCCAGTGCTTCCCGCTCGATGTCTCGCAGTCCTTCCACTTTGTTCTCGATATCCGTCTGTGTCGCATCATGAGGAGGGGTAGCATTTGTGATATGATCTGGCCTGCATAGTGCAACCCCCATGGGTTTGTGAACAACGTTTGTGGGGGCGAGGTGGTACGAGATAACAGGAAAGCGAAAGGAAACGAGTTGAGGGAGTGGCGATGGCAATGGTACGGCAGTTACTCACGGAAAGATTCGATAGAGGTGCAATCATACGGGATCCTCGCGTGCGGTGAACATTCCCTCACGAGATTATAGCACTTGTCGTATTCCTGCACAAGTAGAAGATGGCGCGCCGCACAGAGTCAGTAACCGTGATATAGAGATATACCAGGATATAACCCATACCTCCGTTGTGACATCGCGATTGAGCGAGAGCATCCAAACCAATATGGGGCACTCCATTTTCGGCTAGGGAAACGAGGCTGGGGATTTTCCTTTTTATTCGATTTGCGAAGCGCGTGGGTACGGGTGTTGGCGACGGACAAAAGACAAAAAGCGTATTTCGTAAAGCGTGCTTTAGAGCCAATCGAGCCTTGTGTCTGGAAAACACGAGTATGGAGAGCACGCCAGAAGGCGTTGGAGCAGTGGCAAGCGTGGAGCGGCGGTGGCGAATCGACTTGGAATGGATCGTATGGCAACCGTAGCGTCTTCCGAATCTACTAAACGGCTTTCAGTTGGGGTTTATCAACGATCCAGCCAGCGAGAATCGAGGGAGAAGAAGGACCGGACCTTGAAGGGGAACGACGGCGCACAGTGACACGGGGTGGATCATTTTATAAAGCTTGATCAGAACGCTGCCTTGAACTGGTCGCTCTTCTTCACAGCCTCGCCTCCACGTGCATTGGCCCTACAAACCCGCGACTTCCATCTTTTTCTCTCTGGCTTCTTGTTCTCTTCCACTTCAATTGTCATCACCATTCACCGTATCAGAACCATATCTCGGCAGAGAATGATGACTGTTTGCAGGACGGAAATGGTGTATTCATACACACGCTCCAGCGTTAGCCGGCCCAAGGAAATTTGCACCGCACAGCCAGAAGCTTTATCTTCTGTCTACGGATCAACGTTGTCACATCTCTCGAAAAAGAACGCCTCTGAGCATACCTTGGTGGACGGCCATTTGACCCTTCCGAGAGCTCGAAGCCTCTTTAAACTCGTTCTCTGAACAACATGTTTGGTATTCCCTCCTTGCCAACAGCGCTGAATGTCAAAACCTACAAGGTTCAGCTGATCCGTTCCTTCGTCCGGTCCGCATTCTTCGCCTCCAAGCACAGGTACACAGAATGCAACGGAGACTAGAAACGTTTTGGCCATGATTCATCCACTGATCCGGAATCTAGTGGGAGTGCTCTACGGACTACACGTTACAAGTGCAGTACACCCTTATTCGCTATTAGCCACATACTAATCACCGAATCCGATCGCGTCCTGTGACATTGAGAGTCGCTTTATAACGCCAAACGGACATATAATCTGCTTGCTCAATAAAGGTTACATCTATGATCTATGATCCATCTTTTCGCCACGAGCACTCGAAATAAAAAACACATGGGCGCCTCGTGTTCATACGTCCGGCTTTCCAAAAGGAGATCGAACACCCGTTTCGATGGGTACCCACTGAGACTGAACACTTTACAAGCGAGAGCATGCCCCGCCGATCCCCAACAGTCACGACTCACGATGCGCGGCATTTGAAACTTGCCCATTTACTTTTTTTTCTGTCAACATGCCAGGCATTCAATTCGCTTTCCCATGGAGGAACTGTACAAACGCTGACCGGTGACCGTCGAACTGATCCGGTCCGATCCCGATTCGTCCGGTTCTCCAAGCACGGGCACATATCAAACGCAATGGAAGCTTTCATACGTCCCGTCGTGCCCATAGTGTGACATGATACATACGTCAAGCAAAAAAAACGGACTTCTAACGCCCAGCGAAGTCCGTAACCGTAATTCCTCGAATGAAAAACATGCGCATCTCGTGCACCTTTCTATTCCATAGTATTTCAAGGCTTCGCGCTTGCCCTAACCGGCTAGACCTGCGAGTCCTTTGTAAGTGGTTAATGATCAGACACCTCCAAAGGAGAGCCAAGAGTGACGCGTGACGAGCGTGCGAGGCTTTTTGCCAAAAAAGGTTCCGAATTCCGGGACGGATACCAAATCGCGTCACGCCCCTTTTTTGCCTCAACCTGTCCCCTAAAGGGTCCAGAGAGACTCGTCCGTTCTAGTCGTAAAGGATGTCTACTCTCCGAAAGTTTTTTTATATCAACACTGTATGTGTCGACACAGCGGGGAGAGATGGTTTTTTAACACATCACACAGGATGAAAAAGAGGCTACTACCATCGAGGTTAACCACAAAGCATTGGTGAACATCCTCACTCGTTGCACAGGGCCCAGAGTCTTTGATGGTTGCGTATTTTATCTTGCATTGACAATGTTTCCCTAATCCATCATCCTAGTTTTCCGGGCACTAATCCAAAACGCTGACGCTGCTAAAGCACAATCAGTAACAATCCGCTTTGAAACAGACAAGGGCGTTACGCCCGCCAGCGTAGACATTAATAATGTCAAGGCCTGTGCACTGTCTGTGCATCTTGTGTCTGAAAACTTATCCATGTTTGGCAGGTGCGCAAATGGATAATCGAGAACGACGGGAAAGCTCTGCAGCCTGATGATTGGAAGAGGCTTCAAAATATAGGTATGTCGATTTCTCGTTCGAGCGTTGATGACGTGGTTCACAGATTTGTTTCTCAGCCAACGGAAAGCTAGATTCGGCAAATTTTGGTACATTTGAAGATGGTAAGTAACCTGGAAGATGATACCAACGGATGAAGGACCAAATTTAATATGTAGGGTTTTACATTGTTCTAAGTGTGTGCGACACACCTTTAGTGAAATCCAATGGTAAGTTATTTCCAGCCTGGGGATCCTCCATACATTATACTGTTTTTCTAGGCCGGTTTCTGCAGATGGCCTTGGGAAAAAAGGTTAGTCTTGAAATTTCACTGCTCCAGGTTATTGATTTACAATGCATAGCTTCAAGTCAAAACGGGATCCTTCACACCCGATGCACAAGACGCGGGGATGACATCGATTGAACTCGATCACGTACGCATTGCCAAACCTAGTTGACCTGGCGAGATTCCTTGTTACTTCGATTACATTTCTCGATAAACTCTGCACAATCAAGGTATTCCTCGACAAACGGTTGCTTCTGCACATCCAAAAGAAAAGTGCGGCACTGACTTCAACGGAGAACATTGAAAATATTCCTGGGATAATGAATATTGACCGTGCTGGTACGTCCTGTCGCGTCATTGGTCTATACCTACCCGAGAGCCCTGTACAGTACAACATGTTACAATCAGTGCCGTACAACAGGCATTCCCGAAACCAAAAGGACTTTTTGTGAACGCAGCCGATGATGGGGACGACGAAGTCGCATGGTTTCCGCAGGTGCCTCATGTCTGTGATATGACAAAGGAAAGCATTGTCACTGTTGCTTATAGCCTATACACCGCGCAAGTGCAAGCCAACCCGTGGCTTGAGATGAAGAATGGCATTGAATCGGTTATGAAGGCTCCCCCACAGCAATTTTCATGCAAAGCTGTATATGTGAGTACTCTTCATTACGCAATCTGGTCATTAGTGATTCGCGATCTTCGTTTGCACAGTTCAACCCTAAACAGCGCGATGCTGTTATAGAGAGTGAAATGTCGCACTTTTTCAGGGGTTCCCATGGGATGCTCCCGGACAACGAGTTCGTACCTTATTTCCTGCACTCCAAACGGCTGACAGACGAAAAACTGAAGTGGGCGCATTTTCATCGTAAGCGACTCAGTATTTACGTGAGCTTTGCTAACTGCTATGACAGGGTCAGAGCCGTCAAACTACAGGCCTTGGGCTGCACATCGGATGCCACCTCTTGTCAAGTGTCGAGCGTGGCGCAGTGGATGTGATGCAAGTCCTTCGTTCTTTTCTTCGAAACATTTTTACCAGGAATGAACAAGTTGTCGGTGTGTGCGCATTTAATGCTACCGCAGTCATCGATTGATTGAGATGGTCTTAGTTTGGAATGAGGCTGCTTTTAGGATGGCTGGATCCCTGGCGCGGGCTGTTTATGAGCAAGAAATGAAACGGGCGGATAAATCCGAGACCAATCGGATGAAAATTGGACTGTACACCATGAAGCAATTCGTCTTCGAAGGACAAGCGGATGATCGTGTTTTGCAGTACATGATGGATGGTTTTTTCGTTACGCCAAAGAGCTTGCGTGTTCTTACCACCACTGGAATTTCCACTGTTGGCAACGTCAGAAAACGCTCCGCGATACCTCAGTCCTTTCTGCGGATCCATCCATTCCTCAGTGATGAGATTTCTGTACGCCAGCAGGTCCTTCTTACTGAACGGTGCGGAATTCGGTCATTTTCACCCCGGGACCTGGTAGATGAGTTCACTGACGGCGTGTCCGAGGACCAAATACTTGCCTTCTTCAATTGATGAAAGACACCCAGGCCAGGGTTTCAAACCGAGGACCTCTTGAAGCAGCTCCGTTCAAAAGGCAGACTTCTTTTTAGCGGAGAAGATATCATGATAAAAAATATCAAGCGGTACACGCTGGTTACTGCTGAGAAGGATCTCCTTCCGTCCGAGACCCTATACATCCCTGAATTTCTGACACCTGTCCTGGATCAACTTCATCTACTCGGTTGGGCTCCGCTCGACACACTTAGTTGGCTAGCGCATTGTGGACAACTATTGGAACACCATGAGGGCAGTGAAAAGGAGTCAATTGGCGAGCGCTTTTTCACAGTCCTCACTGGACCGCGAGGCATTTCATGCCTGTCGAAGCAAGACCTTGCTCAAGCAAAGAAGCTCCTGGAGTCCGTCGAGTATATACGAACAGACAAAGGATTGAAAAAACCAAGCGACTCGTACTTCACAGCCTGTGGCGTTTTTGGAGATCTACCTCTAGTTCGTGAAGGGCTACCAGAAAAAGCACGACAGGCGTTAGGATGTCTTGGCGTTCGTCAGAGAGTGGACTGGGACACGTTGCTACCGAGGTATAGTACATGACTTGTCATCTGTTCCAAGTGATTGACAAGTGTCCTAGATTGGAAACGCACTCTAACGCTGATACAAACAATCGATTTCTTCGATATCTCGCAGATTTAAAGGGCACGAAAACGTTGGATAACCATATAGAGGACATTAAAAAGCGGAAGGTGTTCGCTTCTGAAAACCATGGGCCACTGGCGGCGACAGAACTGTATCGCCCAGATGTGCATCATGGCAAACTGCGCGAGTTGGGTTTACCTATTCTCGACCTTAGACCTGGCAGATCGATATATGCTCACCTTGCGGTCGTACTCGAACAATTAGGCGCGAGAGAGTACCCCAAACTTCAAAAGATTGTTGAATGGCTATCCGGGCCAGTGGTTTCGGAGGAGGCCAGGGCATTCTCTCGACTATGTCTTCAGCAACACAAGGGAGAGTATTACAAAGAGGTCGCAGAGATGATGGAATCAAGGGAGGCTTTCGTCCCTACGACAGTCGCTGATAAACTTGCTACTCTTCATCGGGTGGGTTTTCTTCTAACTGGAGGGCAACTTTGAACGCTCAATCCTCTCTACCAAGTGGTTCGGTCTCGTAGCTGGGCGAAGCTTGGGTTTGATCAGATTTCCCGTTCACTACAAGGAGAGGAACTTCTACTGAAAGTACTTGGTGTGGAAGGGGATCCCTCCGCCGCTAAGCTTACCGATTTTCTAAAGAGCAATCTCCCGAACATGAGGATGGCCCAACCATGGCTGGAACAACTGGAATTATGCGGAAGCGGTACGTGTCGGTCTTACGTGCGTCAGGACGCCATACTAAGCCTGTTCTCTCCAGGCTTGTACGAGCTCTCCGACGTTTCATTTGTGCCAACCCACGTCGATTCCACCCATTTTGAATATAAATGTCCGAGAGATTATTTCGTTGTCTCATCTGATCTGGCACCCTCCCACTTGTTCTACGTTTTTGCTATGGTGGACTTTGGCGAACGAGGAAATCGGTTTTTGTTGAATTGTGGTGCCAAGAATGGCCTTCCTCAAGCTTCAGACATCGCAAAAGAGATGACAAAGAATCCCGGGAATTATCTCCAGCGGATCGGAAAAGATTTCGAACGGTCAGTTTATGTGATCAAGCTCAGTCGAAAATGCTTAACGCGCATTTAGTTACCGGAGTGACCTACAAAATATCGCTGCGAAATTCGACGCCTTTCCTGACGGTCTCAAGGAAGACATGCGCAGATACCCGATGCTACTTGCCATACGCAGGCGAGAGAGTTCCCCCATCGAATACGAATTCAGACTGGCGACCAATATCTTGATTGGCGGAGATCAAGCAAACGTTTCTGATTTCGGTGACTTTGCTTTTGTGGCTCCACGAGGACTCGAAAGTGAGTGTTATCCCAGTGTTGTGCTGGCGCAAACGCAAGTTTAACCATTAAATAGTACTATACGAGAAGCTAGGGTCAAAGTACCTCGACAGTCATGTGAACTATACTGCTCGTATCCATCCTCTCGGTGAATCGGATTCCCCCTTTCTACCGTTTGACAGAGACTGCATTCTGCAATGCGTTGAATGTTTCACGTCGGGTGAACTGGAAAACGGGCGACAGTCGGCTATCTCAGTAGACGATCTGCGAGGGAATCACAATCTTCAAGTGAAACTCTGCAGGGAAATCGAACTGGTGAGGTCCTATGTCTCGCCGTCTGGCCACCTAGAAGAAGAAAGACCACACGTCGGGGTTCGTGCTCGCTGGGTGGCTGCAGCATTCGAATGTGAATGGACCTATACTCTTTGGATTGTCAAGAAGAGCAAACCGGACGTTCAGACGGCCGAGTTTGTCACACTCTATCGTCTTGCGGTTTGTGGAATTAAGGCCATTTACAGCATTGTCAAGGCACTTTCCCGCCTCCTTCAAATGCACAGGCGCCAGGACATTTCCTTAATGAAACTGTTTCTGACGGATCCCGAGAGTCGCATGGCCTATGATGGTAAGTACCTGCAG
>JBBPLP010000624.1:0-15883 GCA_038089875.1 Fistulinella prunicolor
TGGAAGAAAGCCATTTGTCGCATCCGGCGACTTTCGTCAAGTTGTCTCTGGGTCAGGTGGATCAATGTCGTTGGCAGCGTCCGTCACGCGTCACGACTGTTGCGATGTTGTGCATTGATACGATCTCCCATTTGGAAGAAAGCCATTCGTCGCATCCGGCGACTTTCGTCAAGTTGCATCTGTTGTCCCTGGGTCAGGTGAATCAACATTGTTAACAGTGTCCGTCAGAACATCACGTCTCTGGCGGAAAATACAGCAAGCCAATCCAGCTTTCACGCGTTTGCACCGACATAGACGTTACCTTCGAGTCCCTTCTCCACTAATTACTTACTGTGTCACGTCTACCGGCGTTTCTTTGCAGCTTTTTCGTCGTGTATCTAAATGAGCCTCTTTCTGTTTCCTCCAACCTCTACATCAATTTATTTGGCCAACATGGCGAGCGCTTGCAACGTGCACGGCATTTTTGGGATTTGCAATGATCGTGCATGATAATCAGTACATTCCAGAAAAAACATGGTGCGCCTCTTCCTCTGGTGCATATAGTAGCATTGCTCATGTCGTTGCTCAATAATATGGATCCGCACTTCTGGAACTCATCCTGCCGACAATCTTTCGATCCATTTGTGCACAGTCCACTATACACTGCCTTATCCTGTGTGAGACACGCTTGGTTACTTAGCCTATCTAACGACGAAAAAACCATGATGCGCCAATGTAGTTGACCACTCTCTTTCACTCCATTAATTAATTGCTCGCTCCGTCCGAAGGTGTCCTCCCGTACTATTTTAAGCGTGGCTGATCGAACGGCCCAATAAACATAGTACACGGATAGAAGAAGACGCACTCCATGAATGATTCTCTGGCGTATGCGTCTAGGGAAGTTAGACTACGGCACGATGGGCTCAGAAGCCGCGAGTACGACTCCATACTGAACATCCTACAACGGAAAACGTCTACTCAGCTACTGCGCCACGCAGCTCAGCCCTCCTGCATTCCGGTCTACTTATCGCGCGCCTAGCCTCTCGGATAAGCTAGTGGTTTCATGCATGCAGTAAAAGTCACATGGCCAGTAGATTCAAGTTCCTTCGTAAATTGCCAGGCTGTTCCCACGTGGTAGTTTTTCCCCGCTCTGAACGGTTGATCTCCTAATTGTCGACGGCGCTCGTTTCGGATCGTCTGGCTCCCGAATTGCCTATCATCACACGTTAATCGCTCGGGTTCATACGGATCAGAACATGCGCTGGGCAGTGACTTGGACTTGTGATACCTCTAGTACAAATTTGGGGCTATTGTGAACACGGTACGAGGAAGATATGTCATGAATACAGCTAAGTACTATAAGGACTTAGGACATGCTGTGTGACGCGCTGCAACGTCACTCAGCCCCCAACCGGCGAGGTTCACGGTATTCCTCACCGGACTGGCACCCGTATTCCAGCTCGCAGTCTATTAGACGGTCCTACAACTCTCCCTACGAACCAACCCATACGTCTTCCTCTCCACCTATGCATGTGAAGTGTTTTTCAAGTTCTCAGAGGAAGCACTATACAAGCTACAGAGTGTTCCGTCGCTATCAGCAGAAACTAGCCTATTTGTAGGACCAACCCGGTTAGCCGGCGAGCACCTGGTCCTCGCTTGTTCCAGATTTGAAAAAGGAATCGTGCTCCCGTCCAATCAGAGTCCCTGCTATGTCCTCGCGTATGCCCTCAGAGAGTCGTAAAGCGATAATGTTACAAGCCAGTTCTACAGATCCGGGCCTTTTAACCGTAGTACGTTATCGAGTTGGGAAAGGTCCCCGATGACATCGGTAACATCGTAGTGTTCATTACGTGTAGATATAAGAGCGGGGAACTAACTGACAATTTCCGCTCTTATTGCAGCACTCGGCATGCATCCGATGAAGAAAACATGAAGAGAATCTCGTCATAGCTGGCGAAGGACCGTGTTGACAGTTGACATCGTGGCACCCTTTCGATGGTCATGACATATAAGAGCAAGGCGGGTAGTCGCTTCAGCATCAACTGCACTACTCGACATGCAATCGGTAAGGAAACAACTGGAGAGGATTTTCGTCGATTAATGCTCTTTGCAGATTCAGGCCGTACGCGCAAATATTCGCTCGCTTCTCGAGCAGTGCAATGTTTCGTACGAGGTCATTTCGTTTGACGAAGATTTGTACCAAGAATGTATCGAAGAAGGGGTGCGACGAGGCTACCCCATGGAAGAAGATGGGTTTCTACGGGCATGCTTGCAAGTGGGGGTTGTTTATGCAGGAACTGCAGGCGCGCATCTCCCCCACCGCCCGACTCAGATATGGATCGCACTCTATACGTCGTGCGCCGTCTTTGTGGACGATATGGTCGACTATTACCCATCGGAGTTTCCCAACATATATCTGTTCAGTAACCGATTCATGAATAGGGAGCCACAAAGAAGTGCCGTGTTGGATGCGTTTGCAGACATCATACGGCGGGCCTCGGACCTGTTTCAGCCTGTTGCGTGTCAACTGATCACTGTATCATCGTTGGCCTTTTTCGCTGCCACTTTACTGGAGTATGAAACGACATCCATGAAGGTATAGCTGCGGAATTCACTCACCAGAGCGTGACACTGATGGTGTCTAGACCTCAGGCGCTGCGGAAGAGTTTCCCGCTTACCGGCGAGCCATGACTGGTATCGCGGAAGGTTACGCATACATGGCGTTCCCACAAGAGATTCCACTGGACGACTACATTCAGGCGATACCTGCAATAATGGTGTACCTCAATAACGTCAAGTATGTACCTGTCATATCTCGGGTTGTCGTATTATTTGACGTTATTTTAGCGATATACTATCCTTTTACAAGGAAGAAAAAGCTGGTGAGCAGACCAATCGCGTCTGCATGCTAGCTGATGGTATCAACAAATCAAAACTGGAAGCATTGGATGAGTTGAAGGAGACGACGATCGACCTGTGCAGGAGGATCGGTAAGATATTAGAGGGGTCTCCGGCAGCTTGTGAAGCGTTCAACCACTTCAAGGCTGGATATGTTTACTTTCATACATCCGCGGCGAGATACCAGATGGATGAGTTAGACTTGCAGGCGCTGTATTAAATACCTTCATGCTCGAATTGTCAAATATGCAAGTATATCGAAACGATGACTACGACTCAAGCACACGTTAGTCGTTGCTGATCGAAAGTCTCAACGTACTCAAGTGAACGCAAACAAGGAGAAAGAAAAAAAGGCACATACGATTTGAATTCGATCTCCCTAGCCTGCGCCTGTCTACTATGTGTATGTGAGACCAGCAGGGACATGCATATTGGCGCCACTTCGGGCCAAATGGCGGGATGCGAATGGTTAAGGGGGGGATTCAGAAAGAATAATGAAAGCGTAGCTGATATGAGGGCAAGTGAGCTCGGGGTGGGCAAAGGTGAGATAAAAACTGTTCGTATGTATGCAAAACAAGGACAGAACAAGAGTGGGCGAGATGGTAGTAGTGAACCGAGAGCCGAATGAGGGTCGGACAGTGAGGGCATCGTGCGGGCAAATACAACAAGGCACAGTATATGCACACACGCGAACAGCGAGGTTTGTCCATGACTCCGACGGTGGTAGTACATACACTCCATAGACTAGATGTTGCTTGACCAAGTTGTGCTTGACCGTGGCCCTCGGACCACCGCCGCCGACTGCCATTCGTTTTTATATGACACGCGACTCGCCGCCGGCCGGTTGCCGGACAGACAGAGCCGTAAGTTCCCAAATTGCCTCAAGCGATTACCAGGGTCATGGTTACTGTGAGCTCTATGAAAAGCCTCGATGAGAAGGGAACCTGCATCCTGTCCAACGCTCGGGTTCGTGCGGATCTGATTTATCATATCACGAACAATGACTCGGACTTCTATCCAACGCTCAGCGCTCGTATTCATACGGATACGAGTCATAACATGAGCAAGTGACTCCGACTTGATGATATAAATTCGTGACCGTCGTGAGGAACGGACATCAAATCGTACGTGCTGAAACGTCACTCGATCCTTCAACCGATCCCACCAGCAATGCCAACGTACACCGTATTCCCTGTTAAACCACCCGTCTCCCCATCCCAGCTCACAGCATATAAAACTCTCCGACTCACTTTGCTCCAGACCGACCCACAGGCATTCTCGTCCACCCACGCGCGCGAAGTGGCTTTCTCGGAGGACGTCTGGCGGGAACGTCTCGATGGCCCCTTTAAGCAGACGTTTGTCGCTTCCGTGTTGAATGATGTCTCGCATGAAAGCAAAGGTGTCAGTGAGGATGTGGAAGAGATGGACGAGTGGATAGGGATGGTCAGTATCATAGGACCTTCGGGCATGCTCCCTTCAGTTTTGGACCCATTCAAAGAGGCCGGAGTGGGCGACGAGTGGGAAACTTACGCCCTGTCTTCAATGTGGGTACACCCCGCGCACAGGGGTAAAGGTATCGGGGTTCGATTGGTGAAGGCATGTCTGGAATGGGCGCGGACAAACGTCGATCCCAAGTTCTCGGACGAAAACAATGGGGGCTTCGAGAAAGTAGTGGTCCTGCTTGTTCGCGACAACAACGTCGCGGGGCGCGCATTGTATTTTAGAGCGGGATTCGCTGATGTAGAAGGGGTCTCGTCAATCAGAGAGGGAGAGACGTGGATGTCGGTCAAAGTGTAGAAAGAGGAGCAACGCGTATAACCTGCGCGCGACATCGATACGCAAAGATGTAAAAAAACTGTTTATATAGAGTCTTGGATAACATACGATGCGAAAGCCCTGCGTTCATTCTGCAGCCTAAGGCACGTCATTGTTTGGCATTACACCGGATTCTCGGTTTGACCCATGGGCCATGATTAGCATCTGCTGCTCAATGTATCCACGCGCCTCAAATTCCACCACATTAAGTAAGAGGGTTCCCAAGACAATTTGGCAACAAGTTGAAATTTGGTGGGAGTGAGTCCGAAGATAGGCAGGGTGATCAAGGAATGAGAGACATCGCAAAGATAAACACGAAGTAGTGATTTGGTAGCCAAATGATTTCATTTATTTGGAAAGTTGTTCTGCGTACATTTCGGACTAGACTTGGGGGGTGGAGTTGCGCTAGCTGCTGCTACTGCCTGATGTCACCGCTTGCTTGAGCGTTTTTTCCCGCTTTCTGTGCTCTAGAAGATCCTTTAGTAACGCCGGGTCCCAAGTAAGATAATACCAAGTGGCCAGGGATGTGTTCTGGTGCACAATTCACAATTGATGAGAGTGCCCGAAATTGGCGTGGGCGAGTTCGAACGCGACACCATTATCTCCTGTGCCCAACGATCGGACTCGATTTCTTCCTCTTCCCATGTGGCTCCTCCAAATGAAGATGTGAGCGTCTGGTTGGCTTGTGCCCTTGAAAGCTTTCGTCGCCTCTTGACCGGTCAGCGTTTCAGGCAAGATTCCCGAGGCGTCTTTACACGATCTAGTTTGAGGAGCATTTTTCAGCCAGACAGTCCAATTGGAGGTCTTGTGAGCTTTTTCGCGCGTGCACAGGAGTCGTGTGGGTTCAATAGAACCATCCCGCAGGGGTCTACACGTCCTTCCCATCGCACCAGAGGTGTGGCGTACGACATATCAAGTGAGGTTTTTGAGCTGAGAAAGAAAGTTTGATGCCAATGTCAACTGACCGAGTACAGTGAGTGATGCTACGAAAAGTCTTGGATTCCTTCGATAAAGGACCGAGAGCCAGAAACATGGAATGTAATCGTTTGTCGTACCCCGCGAATGTATGTATATAAATAGCAATACCCAATCGAGCTGCGCATGCTCTCACCTCGCGACACCGACACTACTCAGTACTCATCATGATTCTCGGCGTACTTGGTTTGCTATCGCTCGCTACTCTCAGTTGCGCGTCGTCACAGTCGGTCTTGGGTCTGAAGAAACCTGCTACCAAGGCTTATGCCCAACCCGCGTATGCTGTATCCTATGACGACGGGTTATTTACCCCAGTTGAACACCTGACCACTCTCTCGGCCGATAGCTTCACAACTTTTGGCCATCCTTACTTCCCAAATCACGGTGTCAGGATAAAGAAATCTGACTTTTGCGATGGAACTGTAAAGTCAGTCACCAGAATCTCTCAATCTCGACCTCTAACCGTAAACTCTCTCTAGTGCTTACACAGGTTACATCGACATCGAGGCTCGACACATCTTCTTCTATTTCTTTGAGAGTCGCAATGATCCTGCGACGGACGACGTCATTTTCTGGACCAATGGTGGTAAGTGCCAATCCACGACGCACAGTACAACAGCACATAACAAGTCGATCTAGGCCCAGGTTGCTCTTCTAGTCTAGGCCTCTTGATGGAACTCGGTCCTTGCAGGGCCCTTTCCGGAAATGGCACTACCTACCACCCGGAATCATGGAATACCAATGCAAACATTTTCTTTGTTGATCAGCCCATCGGTGTTGGCTTCTCGTATGCAGAATATGGCGAATCCGTCGTACGTGACTTGTTTGGTTGACATGAATGTTCTGTGTGCAAACCACTCTGCAGAGCACAACCGAAGAAGCTGCCAAAGACATTGCCGCTTTCGTGGCTATCTTCTTTGAAAATTTTAGTCAGTTCAAGGGCCGTGCCTTCCATATGGCTGGCGAATCATACGGGGTAAGTTCATAAAGTTTTCAGGGGAACCAACTTGGCAAAATATCTTGTCAGGGTCGCTACGTGCCTGTCTTTGCAGCAGAAGTATACGATCAGAATGCCGAGCTAGTCGCAGCTGGATTGACACCCATCAATTTGCAATCCGTTATGATCGGTATGCCCAAACTTCCTATCTTCCAACATACCGGTTCCTATCAGTATTCGCTAACTAACCCCCGTAAATCAGGAAACGGTATAGTTGATTACTTCACATTGACCCCCTCATACATCGACATGCAGTGCACGGCTGCCTCAGTGTTCCCGATTGCAAGCATCAGGCGAGCTTAATATAACTTTGTGCATGACCTGTGCTTACAAATGATGCAGTACATGCGTGCGGATGAAGGAGGCGGTGAGTACCTTCGTGCTTGTAGAGAACCTTTGTTAATGTTGGATAATAGCTTCCTCGATGCCAGAAGTGGACCCTCGAGTCGTGTATCAACCAGTACGATGCCATGAGTTGCGGCGCGGCTCGCAGCTTTTGTGACAGCGAAATTTCCGACCCGTTTTATGCTAGCGGTATTCCTAGTAAATTCTAGAACGCGTTGATGATTTCTGATTGATGTTTACAGGAATGAACCCATATGACATGAGCAAGAAGTGCGAGGGCGGCCTCGGTAGCCTTTGTTATCCTGTCATGCAGTAAGAAATCATGTTTTCTGCCCGATCTACTGTCATAACCAGGGTTCAGACACATACAGAACTACCTCGACCTTCCTGCTACTCGTGCACTACTTGGTGTAGACCCATCTGTCACAAACTTTAGCTCCTGCAATGATGCTGTCGAGATCGCATTCGACAAAGCTCAAGATGAATATCACTCGACGTTTAACCATGTCGCGGGACTTCTCGAGCGTGGGGTTCGCACACTCATCTATGTTGGAACGTATGATTGGATTTGTAACTGGATCGGAAACGAACGCTGGACGCTCAACATGGCCTGGAGCGGACAGGAGGAATTCGCAAGCCAGCCATTGAGAGAATGGCAAGTTGATGGGCAGGTCGTTGGTAAGACGAGGAATGCTAATGGACTGACGTTTGCCACTGTTCACGGGGCTGGACACATGGTCGGTCCATTGTTGTTTTGTCGATACATGTTGCTGATGAAAAATCAGGTCCCATATGATAAGCCCAAGGAAGCGCTAGCACTTGTACAGAAGTGGCTGGCAAAGGAGGATCTTTGAGCCTGTGACGGTCGCGTTTGAAATCTCGGTTCCGCATGGGAACTGCGCGCAACCCGTCGGAGTGGAATATTCCACCGTCCATGTGCTGTTATAGAATTATTATATTTGTTCTTCACACTCGTGAACAGGGATAGACTGAAAGTTCAGACTAGATTACTTCAACGGAAAAGGGAAAGCCTCTATTGACCTGGCAGGAGCCTGGTGAACTTCGCCAGATGGTCGGGTAAGGTTAATGATACGAAGTTGAACCCGGACAGGCTAGTCTCGTCTGATGTTCCTACGGTGGATATCTGAGTCGTTACGGCCCCATGCAAGCTATTCTATCGATTGTCTTGAACCTGGGGGCCCCGACGGTCTCTTACTCGAAGTAGCAGCATCGATAGATTATGTTTTCTGTTGCTGGCAAAGGCAAGAAAGTGTGCATCCGGGGTCGATGCTAGTAATCTCCGAATCTTTTGTGCTAACGGTATCATCTATATCGGTTTAGTTTCATTTCGATCCTCTACTGATAGTACGCTCACTAGGCACCTTCACCTCCGCCGCATCTCCAACCTGATTTAACGGCGCTCCTATGAAGACGTTTTACAGGGGCTAGATATACGAGCGAGTCAACACAAACCGAAACATTCAACGTACAACTGGTAAGGGAAAAGTCGAATGAGAACCGTCAATTAATACACATTATCCTAGAGTCAAGTCATATGCACAAATATTTACTCGCTTCTCGAACAGTGCGACATCTCATACAAGGTCGTTCCATACGAAATATAATAGCATACCCGGTTGAATCGTTGGCAGACGGGAACACTACGAATGTAATGTCTGCCAAGGAGACTGGCCCCAATGCGACGGGGCTACCCAACCTATGATAATGGGTTTCTATAGACATGCTTGCAACTCCAGGTTGTCTATGCAAGAACCGCTGGCACGCACCTCCCCACCATCCGACTCAGATGATTCTCTATATATCGTCTCGACCTCGGAAATGACATGGACGACCGTTTCCCATATAAGCTTCCCAACATCCATCTGTTTAATGACCAACTCATCAGGAGAGAACCACGTATGAATGGTGTTTTGAAGCTTTGCGTTTGCAGATATCAAACACCGTGCCTCAGACCTGTATGGGCATCATTGAAACGGTTCGGAGAAGGCCGGCTTTGATATCACAAAACTTGCTGACCGCCGGTCCGATGCTTTGCTTTCTGACTCCCATGTAATCGCAGCTTGAGTAACACGTCGGAGACTTTTTTTTTTTGTGACCTCGTTTATTGTCCTCTGGGGCGGAGCCCCTTGGTAGACATTACATGCGGGTTTGGTCAACATGCATTTTTCGTACAGATTGTGTAATAATGGGAGCTATGGCATCTGCCTATCTACTAGGTAGAGGGAGTCGGAGACTTTCACTCTCAGGCTGCATCTGTGAGCCTATCGAGGACTCTGGTTGGACCGCATAGCGTGTTACGACACAGTTTCCTTTTTGAATTGTAGATGCTAGTGCCAACTTCGAGCTCGAGACCAGCATCACTGGCAGACGGCGGTTAGAGACTTATGTAACTTAAACAACATTTACAGTATCTCAACACTTATCCTCGTGCACGTGTCAGACAAAGTCCGAAAAAGGTTTGCTGCTTCCAAAAGTTTCATGGATTTTGCTACGTACCAGCTTACTGCCTGTCGATGATTTGCAGGATCATACACCCCTGATATCCATTTCGCTTCTAGTCAACGTATTTGGAGCCTCTCCCTTTTGTCTCTCTGACTTGAACTGTGTGTCTGGCCATATATACCATTCCTTTTGTCGAAGTGTTGATGCTGATCGGTTAGTGTGGGAGTGAATCACCAAGTGACGTACGTACCAGGAAAAATTAGCTGTACGCATCACAGCTTTTTTATACTTCATTTGTGTCCAGTGGTGGTGCGTTTCTATACTTAATTTTTGTCATGCATCTCAGCGAGCGTGCGCTTGATCCCTCTCTCATCCATACCGCACTGAGTGCTGGACCTGATGCAGTCAAGCTTCTTAAAGCAACTGCTAGCGTTTTTAGCTCTCATATCGTTCGCTAAAGCAGATTACTACATCGATGATCAAAATTATACCTCTCTTCTTTATTCAGAAAATCCGGGCGGTCCGAATTGGAGGCCCTTTCGGGAGGGTGGCAGCGAAGAACTTTACTATACCCTTCCCAACGGTACGATGGTATTCGTCGATGCATCTCAATGTTTCAATTACACATAGTGAGTTTCGTTTCTACCACCATCTCTCTATTCGAACTAAGAATGGTATAGCACTTGTGCGTCTTTTGGAGATACAATAAATCATGCACTCACTCTGATGGCGCAGATGCGCCGTGCACTGTCGCTGATAACTGTCAGCTGCAGATCCCTTTCACTGGTAAGTGCCGGTGCTTGGGGGGGATCCGTGCTCACGATGTCTTGCAGGGTCTGGTATTGCCATATATATCCTTCAGGCTGGAGAACTGGGCATAAATGCCAGTCTCGCGATTGACGGAGGAGTACCACAGTACAATGCTTTACCTGCTCCCCCTGGACCAGATTTCTATATTTCGAACGTCACTCTTTTCAGCATCTATGGACACATTACCGGAAATCATACGGCGACCATGACTGTACAGAGTTGGGACAACAACCCTAGTGGGCTGATGTTTGATTACGCACTAATCAACCAGACGATCGTTTCACCTACGGCTTCTTCTGTGGCGTCCTCGCCTTCGACAACGTACAATTCTACGGCAGTGGCGGCACTGCCTTCTTTCACGTCGACGTAAGTGATTTCTGCCTTGCCCAACTATCATATTTAACTCTTGTCATAGCGTAAATGTTGACGCAATCGTTGGGGGCATCGTAGGCGGAGTAGCAGCCTTTTCTGCCATCGTTCTTGTCATCTTCTATCTCCGCCGTAGGAGCCTCTACGAGTCTCAAAGGGTTGCCGCGAACCTTGACGCTGAACCACAGATAGAACAGCATTTCTCACCAGAATCATTATACCTCCAGCACACCATCGCAGCACGGTATACGGATGTCCCGGATCTGACTCCCAAGAGTCTGGTGACTGACCCTGTCAGTGCTACATGCGCGTTGCCACAGTCAATGAAATCGGGCTCAAGTCCCTCCCGACGTGAGAAGTCACAACTGAGAGTGACGAACCCGAGCGAGAATGCGACCCAGATCTCCAATTCCAACAACACATCCGCATTTCCTCGACGGGCTCGCTCATTCAGCCCATACGCCCCCAGCACGTGGGAAACGTCGCCATCGTCCACAGAGATACGGCAGACACATCCGATGCTTTCGGACGACCAAGCTGATCTCGTGAATAATCTGTATGCCAATAACGTGCCAGCCAGCGCGATCGTGCGCGTGATCGAGAGGATGCTGGCGGGGGAGTGGCAGCCTGCGGTGGACGAGAATAGACCCCTTTCACCGCCTAGCTACCACCATGTAACTAGTGATGATTAGGGAGCTTGTCTCGTCTTGTCTTTTTTAGTAATATCGGCCTGCTTTTCGTTCGTTTCGTTTCGTGGGGTAGATTATAATATCTGGACGTTATTATGTAGGATGTATTTGTATTTGGCACGTCGGTTTGTCAATTTAGTAACGAGGCTTGCAGTTCGTCTCCTGATTGTTTCGTCAAACGGTGATTTGTACTGTGGTAACCATGGATAGTCAGGGTTGGGCTAACTAGTCCCGTTGTTGGCACGTTGTGTGTGGGCCCGGGTTGAGTGAGTTAGCATTCGTCGAGCGTAGTTGCCCACATAGCCTCGCCTCGAGACGAAACTGGAATATGATCAAAATCGATTATTGAATGATCGGAGCGCCTTAATGCATGCACATCCAGATGTCAACGAAACAGCGACACGTGCGATGTTGAACCATACATACATATGCTACATCGGAAACGAAGTGACTGGAGGCTCAAGATGTCCTGGGGTTGACAGGGAGCATTGGTAAGCCACTGGCAGCCATTTAGGAGGAGATGGCGGGCGTACACGCCTACATTGCCTTGTCAGGATATAGTGTCTGAGGTGGGACCTCAAGGCCTTAGGTTCCATATGATAAGCCCAAGGAAGCGCTGGTACTGGCTTCGAGAAAACGGTCTATGCTGATGTTGTGACACGTTTGGTAAGTCGCCGTGGACTCACTTTTGGCACTTCTGAGTCACATTTGTAGGCAATGATAACCCAAAAGGTCAGACTCTGAACTCAGTTTGACACGAACGGGACAGTCTCACTGCCAACTACATGCCAAACTTGCCGATCCGATAGACAGACGGATGATGCGAAGAGCCCGTTGAAGAGCCTAGTCTAATCTTGGTTCTCTGGGTTTTTACGGTCCGAAGTTCCAGTGGGTCATCCCACGAATTCTACTTATCGACAATCTTCAATTTAGCCTTTGATTGTAGATATCTTTCTTGCGAGCATTGGCATGAATGGCAACATGTCTCGGATTTACAGTCATTGCTGATGGGCCCTGACAACGGCAAGAAACTGCATGTCCGGTTCAATGCCGTTCTGCGGCCCTGCCCTCCGTAAGCCACCTGTACCCTCCCCTACCCCAATGATATCTATCAGAAATATCTCAGCCACTACTCGCTGGCCGTGATCGGTTAGCAGGTCATCGCTTTGGAGCACCTCTCCTACTAGTGTGCTCGATTTGCGTCTGCTCACCCACACGACGATGGATTATTCACATCATCGAGGAATGAGGAACTTGAACGCTTCCCTCCCCCGACAGCATCACCATCCTTACTACCGTTTGTTGTCCAGAGCTTGGTGCACAGGCGGCCTGGTGTGTTAACATCCAAGCGAAAACGCCTTCTCCACGCATCGCACGCAAAAGAGTCGTATATGGAACCGTTCGGGTAACAGGTCTCGGCTGCGTTTCCAAGTATGGCATCCGTCATGGAAAAATCGGTCCAACGCAAAATTCTGGATGTGCGACGGCCCGCAGTTGTAGACTCCCACAAAAGCAAGCGTGTTTTTTTGTCGATCCCAACGGTATCGGCTATTTTTGCTTGCCGATTTTGATGAATCCGCCGTGGCATGTACATTGCATATTTGATTACACGTGAACGCATGCCCAACAACTTGACAGAATATGACCGAAGAGAACGCCAAATCTTTTTTGGTCGTTGGCAAGTTCCACGTCCCGATAACGGGTAATTAAGTGATATGCTTGATTACATAAAGGGGGCAATGCGCCTTGCCACAACATTACCGAGAAGCGCGTAGGTTAATGAGTGTCCACTGTGTGCCCCATTATGCGGCAAGGAATCACGCTCACCCACCACGAAATCCGCTTTCCAGATAGGCTCTGATAGGTTATCTACTCGCAGTAGCCTGTTCGGTGTGCCCCATTCGTCTCTCGGATTCCCGCCTGTAAATGACACCGGTGACAATGTGTTTGCCGCGACGCTGGGACTTGGAGCTCACCGCGGAACTTGTATGCTATTCGCTTGGTTCTCTTCGGGTATGGCGTACGTCTGGGACGCACGATGGGATCTGTAGCTAGATTTTTCAACGAACGTTGGACACGCTCAACATGTCCTACAGCGAACGAGAGGTGTTTGTGAACCAGTCGTGGATAAATTAGACAGTTAATGGAGCAGCCATTAATGGCCGAGGAATGTTGAGGAACTGACCTGTGCCAACGTCACTCGACTTGGACATACGATGAGCCTCGTGTAGACCGTCGACCTTTAAAATGAAATTTAGAGAATGGAAGGGTTGTCCTATTTATCCATACGTTGATATGCTAAATGAAATTTACTCCTCCTCGGAGGCAAGGATACCAGCAAAGGACATTCGGTCGATGGACTGCGAATCACATCAAACACACCTATTCAGTCGGTAGAGCAGTTTTTGATTAATGGTGTCCTCATGGCCCAGCAAAGCTGGTCGACAATGTGTAGACATCGAGGTTTTAGAAATGGCGAATCCGCCTTTGAAGCACTCCTGTTGCTGGCTTGTGTTCGAGAGAGGTCGGACAAGGTAATTATTGATCGACGAAACGAAGGCAGGTTGCCGATTTGAGCGTGAGACGAGGTAGACTGTTGATTGTGCATGGGAGAGATTTATGTTCGAGGTTGCCTCACATTTGGAACACCTTCACGTAGGTCTTGCAGCAAGGGAAGGTACCATGCCAGCAGAGCGGTCGACATGTGGTAAACTTGCCCTAGACAACCCCTGCTTGAGGTTGCCATGATGACCAGATAGATGCATTTGTATAGAGTATTGGTACCTGCCAAGGGCCTGATACGGGGCCCAAGATGAGACCAGACAACAGTTTCGGCAAACCCTAGTTGGCTGTAATGATACACAGAGTGGATCATGATCTCATCAGCACGCCACTCGACGGCGACTTGTAACAACCCCTGTTACAAGATATTGAAATTAGTAGTCAAGCCAGGCTCTTTCAACGCTTGCCAAGATTCATGAGGACGTTTTGGAAAGTCGAGGATGAGTGCGTGGGAGTAATCGGTTCCTTGTCCGATGTGCCAGCGACCAACTTGGTTGGTCAACGACACGTAAAAATTCACATTGACGTGAACATTACGCGGTGGGGGTGGAGACTCAATTACTTTTGCCAACCTCCAAGATATCCCCGAAAAGCTTACCGAGTGGGAAGAATCATTGGAGGCGATGCTCGTTGTGAACACTGCCTTTTTTTTTCTTTTCTGTTTGGAACACATTGTGGTATGCACACTTACTAGGAGCAAAGGAGGGTTTTCCGCTTCCGCTTCCGCCGTATCCCCGACCTACGAACGCACCACAGGGAAAGTCGGGCCCGCAGTTTAAGACACCACGACCTTCTAACTGCGCCCTGATGCTGAAGACGATTTACGTGAGAGTTATAAATACGGCGTGCGTTGGGACTATAATGAGGCAAGCGTACGAAATGAAAATAACGAAAATAAGAGGTGGCGGTCGAGCCGTGTGTCCTGATAGGACCAGGATCGGAGTAGCAACCTTGCTCTGATCACTGTGACCTTGCTTGGGCGCAAGATGTTTCACTCTGCCCGTTCAGTGTTGCCAACAGGGATTCAGATTAGTAAGATTGATGAGGGCATTGAGGGGGTAGTACGGCGCTATCTGCGAGGGGTCGTTAGTTTCATTGCTATTGGAGGTTAGATAATTTACCAAGGGCCGCTTTGAAACGGCCAGTATAATTAAGTGACCCCTTGAGTTCTGACGGCAAGTACGATAAATGCAGTGCGGGCATTTCTTCCCAACACATGAATAGACGAGAATGCCGTTCCGATCCGCGCAAGTGGGGGGTGCGAGGACAGGACATGTCCGATTCGAACCGCGTGCGGAACAAAATCTGGTTTGGTATAAAACAGAGACGTAGTACAGCTCGACTTCCCGCCACCGCTTCACATTCTGACATAATTTCTGATTGCAAGGATCGCGCTCGTCGGACTTTACACAACTCTACCACGACCACACGACAACGCCGGTCGACGTCCGGACCTTCCAAATCGTCGTCGGTCACGACTCACACTCAAGCATAGCTCATCATCGTCCCATTCCGTCGCCATGCTGTTTCATCCGGTGAGTCTAAATGTGCTTCTCGCTTCACCTGCCGCTCGCTAAACCCTGAATAGCTTAGTCCAACGATCCCCCACATCGCCTATGCATGCTTGGGTGGTTTCATTGTAGTGGTCAGTTCATCAACGTCCCCTTTCAATTCTGCCCAACGTGAATGTCTTCGTTATACCTAGTTTGGAATGTTTTCGCTCTTTATTCGTGAAAAGGTCTGTCTGGGCCAAATCCGCTTTCGCTACGATGCTCATCTCCACTGCAGCTATACATAGGGGAAGCGTGTTGGGCCTTTCTCTTTGGGGTCATTATAGGCAAGCGCATCGGTCACCCTCCATCGTTTGATATTGTTCTTACCGTTTAACCTAGGCCCTTATGGTGCCGGAATATTCGATCCCCGCGGTTGGGCTCATGGAAACGAAGAAACGTCCAATACCATCACTCTCGAATTTACTCGT
>JBBPLP010000625.1:0-13639 GCA_038089875.1 Fistulinella prunicolor
GGTGTTAATTTGTGCAAAATGGCATATTTATCAATTCCCACAGAATGACAAGGTGTTAATTTGCCCAAAATGACATATTTGTCAATTCCCACAAAATAACAAGGTGTTAATTTGCATAAAATGGCATATTTATCAATTCCCACAAACTGACAAGGTGTTAATTTGCGCAAAATTGCATATTGGTCAAATCCCCCAAGATGACAAGATATTAATTTGTGCAAAATGGCATATTTATCAATTCCCACAAAATGACAAGGTGTTAATTTGTGCAAAATGGCATATTAGTCAAATCTCACAAGATGACAGGGATTAATTCCCACAAAATGACAAGGTGTTAATTTGCACAAAATTGCATATTTATCAAATCCCACCAAAAAATAACATATTGGTCAAATTCAAAAATGTTTTTGTCTACACTTTGACTACACTTTGTGTGCTTTTTTAATACACTTTTCTACACTTCTTGACTATACTTTTGCTACACTTTCTTTTTTAACGGAGTATTGGACTGGCACCAGACCACCCAGTGCAGGATCCCAAAAATAAGCGATGCAGACGTGATGGTCGAGCTGAGGATCGGGCCAGTCGAGTCGAGAGCACCAAGAGACGATGCAGACATGAGGGACACACCAGAAGACATGCATCCACCAGAGATGAAACGGCCGCAATGGAGATGTCGAGTGGCGAGACAGATGTTGTCAAGGGTACTGGTACAAGGACACAGTTGACATGGTGGTAATGACGGTATACCTGGTGGCACCCACAGTGAAGTTCGAATCAAGTCAGCAACGCAAACAGCTTGTTAGTGCAACAAGCGACTTACCTGAACCGCAGAAGCCCATAGACAAATCCACACAGTGACTGGTGAAATCTCTGAGCGCTGAACTCGGGGGGAGGATGAGTGGTCTAAGCAACGATGTCGAGTCGACCAGCAGCCACATGGATGTGCCAGAGCTGTTGAATGGGAACGGCGACGCAAGAAACACGCTAGATGAGGCACATCAAGAGTCTCTGAGCTCATGCTCAAGGGGGAGTGAGGTGGAGGTCTGAGCGCCCACATCAAGGCCATTGAGTTTACTAGCGACAAAGGGAACAGTTAGCACACTCGACAGGCCATGAAGGAACTGGGGACATACCGGATGGGGCACACAGCGAGTCCCCAAGCATTGAGCTCGAGGGTGTGCCTGGTGTGCAAGCGTCAACGCTGAGGCTACCTGCATTAATAGTAATGTTCTGGAAGCACCAGTGCCTGTGGGAGATGTCGGCGATGTGATGGGCAGGTTGCAGAAGCCATAAGGAAAGAGCGAATGTAAGGGGGTGACGGCGAATGTGACAGGGAGACGAGATGAATGGTGCCACAGGTGTGTGCACACAGACGGGTTGGTGGAACATGATGCATGATGGTATGGCTGGGTATGCGCTTGAAAAAGGTGCCATGGGCCTGCTTGTGCATGGAGAGGGCTGGAAACAGTCGTGTGGTTAGGTGTGCACAAGGGGGCAGTGGGGCATGTGCATATGGGAGGAGAGCTGGTGGACGAGTCCTAAGTGCATTGAGGACTGGCACAGTCAGATTTGCAAGCACACACAGTGGGGAAGGTGGCGAGCACCAGATTGCATGCCATTGATGCGAGATGCAGGGAGGTAGCTTGATCATGCTGCACAAGCAGGGCGTGCCAGGCATGTCATTTAGTTGCCGTTGTTTGAGCTTCTTCTGGAAGTCTGATGAAGTAACCACGATGGAGATATTGAACAGCAAGATCAAGGTTGAGGACGCTCGTGGAAAGGTCGAGGATTGTTGAAGGTGCTGGACAAGGTCATGATGACAGCGCAATGCATACCGTTACTGGTAGTGCAGAGCAACCTGCATGGGCTGTGCTGATGAAGTCATGTCAGCGTCAAGAACAAGTTGAGAACAAGTCAAGAACGAACCGGACAACTCACTTGTGAATATCACACATCCACGGCCACTTGCGTCAGCACGAAAACAGTATATCAGGAACTTATGTAAGCATCTACCAATCTTATCGTCTTGATTAGTCCTCATTGCCCTCAACGCTGCCTTCCTCATTTCCATTTTCTCCATCTTCCACGAGATCGTTGAACACTGGTTTAGGCATCTGTCACTCAAGCTTTCCGAGGGCAGGCCATTTCATGTTCGCCCTCCTTCAGCCTTTGCCAAGTCTTTTTCCGCTATCCATGCTGCAAATTTCTCCTGGTACACACTTCTCCCATCTACTTCATCTTTCTCCTACTAGCTTACTTTCCTCCTCTTGAACAATTTTGACTGCTTTGGCCACTGCCTCTTCCAGCTTTTCAGATTGGATTCACTTTTTCTTGATTTCTGAGTATGCTCGGCCGACCATTGGAAAACTGCATGCTCATATTTGAAGTGGGCCGCGTCAAATTCTCACTGACCGGTGACCATTTCTCCATTCCACTTGTGGCAGTTCTACTACTTTGATAAAATGTACATAATTGATAAGATGAGATAAGATGAGATAAGTGCAAGCATGGACTCCAAGTCCAGCATGCCACTGGCAGGACATGTCCTCTCATAACAAATGTATTTTTGTCTTGAAAGTGTTGCAAATGGTCATTTGTGTGATTGCCTACTTGTTCCAGGCCTGAAAATAACCAATCACACAATATACACTAATACATCACAAAACCCTTGATTTCGCACACAGAATGGGCAATAGTGCACAAACAGACCATAATGCAGATACATGTGCATAGTGTAGAAGTTTCTTATTAATAATTTCGTGAAGATTAACTACTTGTAGCATGACCCCGGCATGAATTAAATGTGTTTCAGTGTAGTTGACGCAAGTGACAGTACTGACGCAAGTGATGGTGGATCACTGTATCAATGTTGGGGGCAGAGATGCCTATGGCCAGTGGGCATGCACATATTTCCATTTTTGGCTGACTTGGGGCGGAAAAAAAGTGGCCTGTGCCATTAGTTTTGGCATTTGTTGTAAATTACCCGGATATAATGCGCATAGCACATGGCCATCTCAAAATTTGTCAGAGTACATCAGGTTTTCCTAAGTGCTATTTCAGCACTTGAACAGTGGGACTTGTTTGGCTAGCCCAGAGCTATACTTTTTAAGGCTTTTGTGCACGAGAGGACCACCAATCAAAAGGCTTTCCTATGCAACATAATGCATATGAAATTGCCAGTGCGGTTGTTTCATTTTACTTGTCCTACAGATGTAGGCAGGTACGCATAACACTTGTGTATATATAAGAAAATCACGTATCAAAATCATTTTTGATAAATGGATTATTTATGTGTCATTGAATCCACAAGTACGTGTGCATTCTGTCTCCGTGACTGGATGTGCATGATCAAAATGCATTCTGTCTCTGTGACTGGATGTGCACATCTGAGACGTATTCCGTCTACTCAACTCTATGTGCAAGGATAATGTATTATGATGATTATATTTGTGCATACGATCACTCGTACAAAATGCGCAACTCATGGTTCTCAAATTGGCCCTTTCCCCCCAAGCTTAGCTATCCACTGGGCGTCAGGATCGCATAGCCGTGCTCAGGGTAATGTGGAAACTCCAAATGTTTGACATATACCAGAAAGAGCACAACAAATTAGGACTGTGACATCAATTGAAGGTAGAGTTATCATACCAACCATTACATGCGTTCTTCCACACGCCCATTGCCCAGTCGGTGTGCATCACCAAAGATGTCCAACGGCCTCGAAAATGAAGATTGAAATGAGTCACTTTGGCTGAATGAAACATAATCCAATCTCCTGATTTTAACCCCACCACTAAGCCAGTCTCTACCATGCACAGATCACCACCTTCAAACGAGCCAATCGGCATAACAAGGCAAAAGTCACTGTTTTGATGGTCTCGATGCACCTTAGTATGGACATTGAAATTGATCACCAATGATTGGAATGGGTAGACCGTAGATGCATTGCTGCATAGTAGTATATTCACAGAAAGGGAAAGCATGTCGAATTCTTGCGGCAAAAATCTTGCCACCTGAACGTGATATTGTTGGTGATGACGAACAAACAGTATGACCAAGGCAAGCATGCTACCTCTTTCCACAGATGGCTGAAGACATCTTCAAATACCTGTCGCAATGACTCAAATGCCTGCCAGTGTTCTCGGGCTTCCAGCGACAAGTAAGGAATAATCTGCTTGTAGTTACCCCGAGTGCCATCCTCTTGTTGGAGATAGCAAGGTGGTGCATCTTTCAGTGCATCATCACCCTATGATGGTAAGCATAAGCTGTGTTAGTCCACATAGAACACGATACAACAGCTTCACATACCCGGGTGCAGTGTCGGTTGTACCATGAGAAGTGCATTGTAGTAAACTGGCCATTTTCATCATTGGCAGAGTCATCCACATTGTTTAACTGTAGAATGCTTGACATGCATGCTGTTAGGTTTGTCTCGAGGGCTACACACAGGGAGGATGAGAGCATCGTGGAGATAAATGCCATTAGGGTCTCATCGCTGTTTTGAATATTGACCTGCGTGCTAATCCAATGTCAGAACCAACTCGAGGATTGACCGAGCGATGAGGTCACTTACTTCAGTAAGGCCAGCATAGGTATGCAGATATACATAGGCAGATGGAGTGCGCTTTGCACCACCAGCATACTGGTTTGAAATCTATCCATGGATTAAAACCGGCTGCAATTACAAGGGAAAGGTCGACTAACCTTGCAGCAAAGATCCACAATGTCGGTCACTACATCACCCGCCTTAGCAAATTTGCGCTGTGACTCTGTCCAGCCAACATGTGCTTCGCGATCCTGAGGAGAAGAGGTCTTCTGATTCACGTCCAAGGTGCGATTGAACATTGTGTGAATGGTATGAATGCTTTTGTGGCGAGGAATGGGGGTGGCTGGTGAATACATTGAATCTGGTAAGAAATCATCTACATCTGAAAGGGGGGGGGAGCATGTATGAGGACTATTGGCCATCATCTCATCGTAGGTCAACTGACAAAGTGAAACAGCAGCGGTGGGTGGGACAGCTGGGCAGTCGATCAACTCTCCCAAATGGAATTGTCTCTTTTTAATAATCTGAAACAGCTGCTGACATTGGGTCAATGCCGATAGCCAAAAGAAAGAGCCATCACACACTTAAGACTAATAGAATCGAAGAAACTGTCTGACTCAGGCCACTCATTGCATGCGCATGTGCTAGGGACGCCATACTCTTCCTGGAGGGAGGGTGAAAACAAGGTATCCATCATAAGTGGCAATGTCGCTTTCATCTGAGCGATCGCAGGCACTATGAACTTCTGGATGAGCTGACAGTGATTGGCTTCAACAATATGAGAATCATGGTCGGGACAGAAAATGAGATAGCATGTGACTCACTGATGACTGGAGCCCATAAGACATTCACCAAATCCAAAGGAGCCTGGCTGGGTATTGATCCTATGGCCACATGCAGACCAAGTCCAGCAATCAGTATCAACAGGTATACTGAGCCTACTCCTGCCAATGCTGCAAATCTACTCCCTGCAGAATGCCAGTCCAAGAAAGTTGACAGGACGGGTCTTCTGGGCAAATCCCGAAGTGCGTGGTGGTAAATCTTCGAAAGAGAGATGGGTGCCTCCTTGCGTTGACATATGCTAACAGAGTGCAGTTAGCACAGTTGAATACTAGTGCCAACATGATGGCGCATTACCTCTGACATTTGGAGACCAACTGGATGAGGTTGACCATCCACGGAAAGTTGACTCGAAGATTGCATGCCTGCAGGCGCATGCACTGTTGTACAACTGAGCGCAAGCTCTGGTCTCGGAACACCTCCGTCTGCTCAGTCATAAGTTGCCCAACACAATGAACCCAGCCTTTGACATTATACACCGAGGACCCCCAATGTGCAGCTGCAAGCTCTGCAAGGATTCCATCCACCTCTTGTGATGATTTTACATATGGGCTGGCACGGTACCCCCATCGATTGCACGTGGGCTTCTTGGGTGGAACTGCACCATGATTACAAGGATTTTGGATGGTACAAGGTGGAACTGGCGATCCCCCCCCTCTAGCGGCTTCAAAGACGCCTAGTGATGACCTCCAAAGACGGGTTTGACATGTTGGGGTTCTTGAGAAATTTTGAGGTTGTTGAAGCTCTTGTGTTGGCAGTTCCCTGAAGAGTGAGGGTGAAATAGAAGGTTGAAATGATGCATGACTGGGGGGACTTGGTGGGGAGGGCCCATCATGAGGCAGGAGTGTCTGCAGGGTCGCACTCGGTGAGGCGGGGTACCCACCAAGGAGCTGTCCAGGTGGGGGTGAATCTGTGAATAGACTTTCTGGGGAGAGTATCCCGGTGCTGAGAAAGCTTTCGTCCAGGTCGCTCCATATGGAGGGACCCCAGTTAACGAAGCTTTTATCAAGCTTAAGTTGAGACGGTGCGATGCAGAGTGATTGCAGGCATGTGGGGGACAAACTTCCCAGGGAGGTACACTGAGGCCCAGCATAGAAAAAGGCATCATCTGCATCACCTCTTGGGGACTTAGAGTTTATGTCAAGGTGAGGTTCAAGCGCATTTACTCCCCTGAGATAATAGGATTAGAAGATATCATTTGTTGTTGACATGTCACAAAATAGGCGCACCTGAGACGTGCGGAGCAACTACACACCGGTGTCTCGGACTTCAGAGTCGTCCACACTCCAACCTCATTTGGGAGGCCTGGACCTTGTGGCTTCCTCAGGGATTAACATAATGGCTGACCGATCGAGAACGTATTATTATTGTAAAACTCACCTCAGTATGGGAGCTCAACAGTTGATCCAAGTCAGCAGTTGTCTTCTGCAAGTGTGCCAGAAGTAAAGCAAAATGGTCTAAGAGTTGCAAACTCTCAACAATGATGGCAACATCCACCCAGCGTAGCACCAATATGTGGCATAGCAAGTGAAACTCGTCCAACTTGAGATTCATTTTACTGAAAGAACAGGTTGCAGCAGGTCATGCAACCTGCATGAGGATGGCGACAGCGTGACAGGTGAATCAGTGAGAAATGTGTCATAAGGAAGATCTCTACGGGCGCACAGAAATACGGCATGTAGGTAAGCAGGAATTCACAACAAACCTAATGAGGATACATTATTACGCGTGGTGCGTAAGTTCGATGGGGCCTGCCTTCTCTACCTCATCTAAGGCCCCACCCGTCCACTCGTTCACCAGCGTGACAGTTTCGCTGCCCAGGGCTGTATGGCTCATTCTCAGAGGGCCTGTTCAGGTGAGTAGGAGGCTGGACTCTGACTGTCTATAACCTTTTGTCCAGTCGACCTGACGCCTTTGACAGCTTCAGGCTTGATCTCTCTTTCCAAACGTATTTCGATGCTCTCCATGCACCTGTTTCATTCGCTGCATCCTCAAGTGAGACTTTTTCATCTGCTCGCTCCACCTATGCATATTCCCATTCTGATGTGTTTCCCAAGTGTTTTCTAGCATGTTCATCACCCATCAATGGTCTTGACATCATTGCTTGCACATGGCATCCACTTTCCCTCAAGCTCGATGCTTGAGGCATCACTCAACCAGTTCGCTAGTTGGCCTGGTCGACCATTCACTCTCTGGTTCATTTCTGTTTTCTTAGCGTCAATCAACAAGGGATTCAAGATCTTGTCGACTGCTGATTGCCATTAACACACTTTGTATGTTCCTTGTTGTTTATCTTATCGACAGAGCACATGCAGCCATGATTGGGGCAAGGACAACCGCCGCTTGATCATTCCTGTTTGCTTTCCAGCTTGTTTGTCACCTCACATCGCAGCCATCTTCTATGCCTCCCATTGCATACCCGCATTCACATCATGGTTCCATTTACCCACTGACATGCCCACTCACCTGCACTGCATCGTTCTGTTCACCTTGCTAGCGAAACCTGCCAACTTGTGTGCTTGCAAAGATCTGGCTTCAGTTTGACACAGTGACCCGCTTGTTCCTCACCTTGACGGATTTTCTAGGATGTATCTGTGGTGTTGTGGATGATCTAGGTATGTTTCCCATCATATGCACATACCTTTCGTGCTGACTCGCCTGGTGCTCTAGTCAGCGAGTTTATCCATTCTGATTCATTTCGAGTCTCAGCATGCGCTGCTTGTCACACTGTCCATTCAGCACCACACCGTTTATGCAGTTTCTGTTCTCTCTGAATGTGAATAAAGTGAACCCAACTTGCTTCGCTTTTTCTCGCTCGTTTGACCCGCAGGCTTGATCAAGAAATAGAACGAGATGCAGTACAATATGTCCGATGACGGCAATGCCTATTCCGCCCTTGTCGCCAAGCTACTCTCCGACTCTCCCCCCGCCCACAATGCGTGCCCATTTCTGGATTGAGCACCAATATGAGCTTGCTCTCTCTCTGAGTAGTTGGCCCCTATGCAATTGCCTTTTGCATACTTGCATACTTCCTCCCTTGGCATTCACCATGACAACTCCATTGGCCATCTGGATTCTCCACTTCTGCCCCACTGCTCCTACAGCCACCCATTCTCCCCCTACCCCTCCCATGATGCCCTCTTCTTCCCTCTCCCTGTTCAATCTGGTGCTGACAACCATCTTTTCAAAGAATAGGAATACGTTCGTGCCCTCTGTTTCATTGTTCAAGACATGGTATGTTGCTGATAATCCACATGACAAGGCCTAATATCTCTTTCTTCATTTTTCTCTCTGACGTTACCCAGGTCCTTCCAGCTCCCCTGCCTTCTCCCACCTTGTCTTTCATCTAATTAGTTCACCTTGTGCAAACATTTCTTGTTGATGTGCATCTTCCGCCTTCCCTTCATGAGTGCGCCCTCGTCAGACCAAAGTTAATCGCAAGAGCGGGTGCCTCCTTTACTCTGATGAGACATCCCTGATGCTTTCCAATTTCACCTGTGCTTACTCTTGTGAAACTTTGTTCAGGGCACCTTATGCGAGTCATCCTCCATCCCCTACTAGCTCTTTTTTTTGGTCCTTCATAAAATGTTGCCCTTTGGTCGATGACCAGGTCTTTTTTAGGGAGCTACCTAAATATGTTCAAGCTGACCAAGCAAGCAAGATTTTTGCAGAAAGCAGCGTGCCTCCTTGTCACCACAGGGCACATTCAGATCAAAAGTCCTTGAACATAGCAAATCTCATCCACTTACTGTATCATTGCATGTCTGCTACTTAGCTTTTTCCCCCAATCTCATCTTTATACAAACTGGTAGCCTTGGGGACTCCAGTTCAAAGTTGGCACAAAATTGCAGGGGTGGGAACAATGTCCAAATCGGAAGTGAAATTTGATAACCGGCGCACTCACGACACAAACATAAATGCAAGTTCCCCTCGGTTCCACTCTGACCCTTGTCATCATAAGGCTTAACATGTTTTCTTAATATTTATTCCTGTGCTGTATATAGCTTAATTCCTACATCAAAGGTGGTCTCCCTTTGAATGACCCTATCCCTCATTCCCTGGTGGACCCTCACATGCAAGAGCGGATGCAACTCCCCTTCTGTAACAACACAGGCGTTAATGCCATGTCTTTCTTCCCGGTGCACTCTCTTCATAGCAACTTCATTGAAGGACAACAAACTCCTCAGCAAGCCCTTTCAGTTATCCTCAAGCAACTAATCACAAAGGGCGTCTATTCCAAGAAGAAGTGTCAATGGAATATTATGAAAGAAGACGCTTGGACTGACGAACTTGCAACAGCCCACTTTTTCAACACGGTAGGTGTTTGGATGGGCCAAATGTAATGTTTCACTCACCAAGCTCATTATTAGCTGGCTAAAGTGGGGTACACCAATGGCGGAAGCAGTGTTATTCGCTACTTTTGGCGCTGGCATGCACAAGTTCTATCAGAAAAATCAAGAAAACCCGACATTGTTCTAGTTCCTGCTGGTCATGAAACATTAGATCAGGTCAATTTTCATGCTATGCAGACTGTCTGTGAAGTCAAGTACACAAGCAAGAAGGAGCTAATTGCCGACGCATTATTTCAGATCTTTGAGATAGCTGGATTCATTAGTGCTGCACAATTACCTTGCCAGTTCTTCGTTGGCTTTTCCCTCTGTGGGCCCACCTTAACACTTCTCCTCTATGCTTGGGGAGCCACCATAGTCTCCTCTAATCTCGACATCAATCAGTGTTCCAAGGAGTTTCTTCAAATCCTTCTCGGCCTCACCTCCTGCTCTTCTACTTGGAATGGCCACGACGAGAATTTTCTCTATGATCTGTCAATGAGGGTGTTAACGTTGTCCATTGCCAAGCACTTGATTGAAGTAACCAACCACCCCATCTTCTTATTCCTGTCAGCACAAACCAAATCCACCAAAGTTTGGCTTTGCAAAGTTGTTGATGACACCCAACGATGACACAGGAGCAAAACCCAATTCAAATGAGGCATCCTCAAGGACTGCTGGATGGAAGCCAATCTCACCTCGGACATCGATATCCACAAATGGCTCATAGAGAGGAAGCCTATTGCGTACGCAAGCAAAAAAGAAGAAGAAATCTTCGGTATGAAAGACAAATCCCACATCCACAAGAGTTGCCATCAACTGCAAGCTATTTGGGATAATACAAGGCACCTCTGAGGCATACCCATCGTCCTGGTTAGCCAATATGTAAATTGCTTCAACTCAGAACCGCATCCTCAGAGCTACAAGATTGCCGACTCAACAGAGAATATCCTTAGATGCTTTATGAGGATGGTTCACCTTCCCTAGGGAGTGCTAAACCCTAGAAAAATTCCTTTTTGGGACTGGGGTTCCACTTTAGGAAGGACCCTGGATTAATTTTTATTGTAATATACATGTATCTGAGTGCCTTGGATGCTTGTGTGTGTGTGGCTGTGTGGGAAAATGTCAGAGACCTTTGCATGCATATGGGTGTCCTGGATGCCAGTGCTGGCACCAGCATCCATGGGAACATACTGCCATAAAGGGTATATATATTGAATGTAGAACAATGTTACAAGTACAAGTCATGGAAATATAGTGTGTGTGTGGGAAAATATCGGACACATTGGGATGGCTGTGGGTGTCCTAGATCCCCACACTGGGCACAGGCTTGCATGGGAACATACTGTCATAAAAGGTACATACATTGGAAATAGAGCAATGTTACATGTATAAGTGCTGTAAATGTAGTGTATGAGGGTGGAAAATATCGGACACATCAACATGGCTATATGCGTCCTGGATGCCCACTGTGCGCTTGATCACCCGTGGGAAAAAATACATCCATAAAGCGGAAAAACATAGAAAGTACATGAATTGTGTAGATAATGTTGTTCTAAGTGTACTTTATGAGTGTGTGACAAGTGTAGACACATTGAGATGGACATGGGCGTCCTGGATGCCCGCTGTGCGCTCGATGACCCGTGGGAAAATACATCCATAAAGCACAAATACACTGAAAATACACTGAGTACAGTAAGTAGATAACACTGTTCTAAGTGGTCTTTGTGAGTGTGGGAAAATTGTAGCCATATCAGGATGGCCATGGCCGTCCTAGACGCCCGCTGTGTGCTTGATCACACGTGGGAAAATACATCTCGAAAGGGCAAAAAGACTGAAAATACATGAATTCAGTAGATAAAGGTATTGTAAGGGTACTTTATGGGTGTGGGAAAAATGTGGACATATTGGGATGGGCATGGGCTTCCTGGACGCCCGCTTTGGGCATGCTCACTCGTGGGAAAATACATCTATAAAGCGCAAAAACACATAAAATACACTAATTAACATTACTATTACATACATATACAGTGTAAATACATTGTGTGAGTGTGGGAAATTGTCGAAGGTTTGTACAATGGTATGGGCGTCCAGGACGCCTGCCGAGGGGAGCATCATCCATGGGAAAAAAGAATTGAAAGATGAAAATGCAGCAAAGTATAGCAAGAAGTGTACATTTCACAGTATAGTACATGTATTTGGTAATCGTGGGAAAATATCGGACATGGATATGGACATGGGCGTCCTGGACGCCCGTGCTGCGGAAAGCTTCCGTGAGAAAATATTGCCATATAGTGGAAGCACAACAAAAGTGCATCAAAGTGTAGCAATTATGTATATATGTATGTATAGTTAACTACTACACTTCTTGACCGCTTTTTTGTACACTTTTTTGTACACTTTTTGCTAGAATTTGACCTAAGCCTTGCCTACACTTTTGACTAGACTTTTTGTACACTTTTGAGTGCTTTTTTGTACACTTTTGTACACTTTTGACTAGACTTTTTGATAGACTCTCACCTAAGCCTTATTGTTAACTTTGCTACACTTTGACTTAGAAAGCACTAATCCTACACTTTTAACTAGACTATACCCAAAAAAGTGAATTTTGCACGAAAATGAAATATGAGAGAGTGAAGCATGGGAAATAAAAAGTTGGTCGGTGTGGGAAAAAAGAAGTGTAGGATCGGACTAGGAAGTGAAGGCTACACTTTGGTACACTTTCTGAATGCTACACTTCTAGTACACTTTGATACGCTTTTTCCTACACTTTTGACTACACTTTTTTGTAGACCTTGTCCTAAGGTTATCCTAGACAATTCCTACACTTTTTGAGCGCTTTTTGTACACTTTTGAGTACACTTTTTGGTAGACCTTGTCCTAATGGTAATCATACATTTTCCAAGACCAAACCTACACTTTTTTTGGTGCACTTTTCCAAGGGTAATCCTACACCTTTGAGTATGCTAATCCTACAGTTTGACTACACTTTTGGTATGCTTTCTACTAGATGGCTAATCCTATGCTTTGACTACACTTTGGCTAGGTTATGAGACACTCTTTTTGCTCCTTGCCCTACTCCTAGGGAAAGAAGTCCTGGACTTCCTGCCTGTACATCATGGCAATCTGTTCCCATAGTCACTCCTGTGCATAGATTGGATTCCTGGACTCTCTTCCTGCACACCAGGTCATCTGTTCCCACAGTCACCCCTATGCACAAATGGGAGTCCTGAACTCCCTCCCTGCATATCACAGTTATCTTTTTTCATGGTCACTCCTGTGCACAGATGGGAGTCATGGACTCCCTTCCTGCACATCAAGTCATGTATGTATAATGTTAGGTAATATATTCCCTTGCTGTGTGCATGTGCAGGCATCCTGGATGCCTGCCATTGATGTAAAGCTGTGAGGCTGGAATTGAACTTGGAATGGATGTCCAAGTGCCCATAGTGGGCTTCCTGGATGCCTGCCATAGATGTAAGGCTCCGAGAGAGACTGGAATTGGACTTGGAATGAATGTTGGAGTATATATCTTTGATGAGCTTCCTGGATGCCTGCTATTTGATACAAGGCTACAAGACCAGAACTAGATTCAGAAAATCTATATCCGAGTGTCCTGGGCTGTAAATACATATATAGAAGAAGGCTTACATGAACCTTGCATACATAAAGGGCTTCCTGGGCATCCACTGCTGACACAAGGCTCCAAGACTGGAATTATATTCAGAAAATGTACATATACCCAAGTATCCATATCCTTGCTCTTACATGTGTAAGAGAAGGGCTTACATCAACCTTCTATACACAGGCCCACATTTGACATAAGGCTTTAAGACTGGTATCGGACTCAGAAAATATATATCCAAGTAGTGAATGTGTCAGAGAAGCCTTACATCAACCTGGAATACATAGAGGGCTTTCC
>JBBPLP010000626.1:0-15878 GCA_038089875.1 Fistulinella prunicolor
TGCGACCGTCTCGTTGGTCAGGTTAGGCGCGAAAAACGTGAAATGAATCTGTTGGTTGGATATCCAGCGTCCGTAAACTCGGTGTGGAAACGTAACGACCCCTCGACAAACTCTGGCAGCACGGAGGAATTAGAGACATTTCCCTGGTATGACCAGATCTGGATAGGAACATCGGGGCATGTGCGGTATGTCACCGAGGTCACGACGCCGAATGTGCCCCCGCCGCCACCCCGCAAGGCCCAGAAGAGATCCGAGTTCTGATAGGCCTTCTTCGCACAGTATTCGCCCGTGGAAAGCACGACAGATATTTCGAGCGCATTGTCGACGCCTTCATGGAAACGATCAGTCCCTTCGATCAATAGGATCGCTTAAAGAGGACATTACCAAGACCATAGCTTGGGGACAGGAAAGAATGCCCTCCGCCCGCTAACCATCCACCGGAAGTACCGACGGAACCGCCCGAAACGATGCCGCCCACCATCAGACGCCCACACTGGTTCACCGCAGCATACCCCTCATGCCATTGCACGCCAGCATCGAACGTCAGCGCTGTACAAACAGCCACATCAGCGATCGAGGCCTAGACGCATATCGACCAACTCACTCTCAAAAGTCTCGTCCGTCGGCGCGCCCTGTGGGACGAACGCGGCGTCGTACGTGATATTCTTCATATGATGCGTCCACACTTGGAACGAACCTCAGGCCGCACTACGCCCCAGCAAATCATGACTGTATGACCAATCAGCATAGATCGTATGGGCGCGGTACGTGCACCGCACCCGCGACACGCGACATGGGGAAGACACACCCAGTGTTCTTGATGACCAGTTTCAACCCATGCTCGACCGCGAACCCGACCGCCGCTTGGATATCCTCCACCGAACGCGCGTCCACGCCGATGACGGGCACCCGGCCCTGCTCACACGTCCCCGTAATGCTCGTATTCAGGAAACACGACGTGATCGTCCCGTTTTGGAACATGAACGTCTCGAAATTGCTAAAGTCCATTCCACCGGGGAGGGACGCGTGCCAGTTGCTGTCGCTCCAGTTGTCGTTGGCGTCGGTGCAGTTCCCCGAGGGGTCTGAGGGCGGGTAACACGCCGAGGCGCTTGGGAGCGGGTAGACGAGCGGCTGGGAGACCTGGGCGGCGAGTTGGGCAAAGGTGGCGTCGGACGGCCAGCAGGGTTGATCGCTGGTGCAGAGACAGCCCGAGTTCGACAGGGCAGTGCTGGCGCCGAGCGTCCCGAGGAACACGACGACAGAACGCAGTCGCTCCTCGGAGGATCACTTCTTCCGCATGAATATCGTACAGAATGATAAAGCTGAGCGACGACACAAACTCAGACCCGAGCTTGGACAATACAAAACACAGGGACTTACCCTCGCAAGGACGTGGCACAGCGCACCGGTTACGACAGACCATGCGTTCCATCAGCTTCGTTGTGCACAGCGATGGCTTACCGAAAGGCTATCATTGGACGTTGACAGGTCGGTCGTTCTCGATAAAGTTTAGTCTATCGATGTCGGGCTAACGGTTCATCCGCCTGCCAGTGACGACATCCCGTTGTGGAGCACCCCACAATGGCAAGTGAGTATGATGATCAAAAAGTACCGCTTTGTGTAATGAAACTTGAAAATAGTAAAGTCTTGAAACAAAAGTATTACAAGAGGGTGACGAGTTGGATACATTACTGATACAATGTCGCCTTTCTTTTCCCTCTCGAAAATTATTGTTGATAAAGAAAGAATCCGTACACCTTGTATCCCATATCCTCGGCTCGCCTCTAACCAAAAAAACAGATATGTACGGATTATATGACATCGGTGTGAGCTACTCGCTATCCGCGCCCTGAGTCAACCTCGTCCGCGAATCAGAGCGGGTGAGATCGGTCGTGCACGGGGAGGAGACGGACGCCATGGAAAGATGGCGTTGTAACGAACGCGAGAGTGACCCTTGTGTGCAAGCGGGGGGTTGCGGGGCGTTCGACGGACGTCCGGCTGGAAACTGCTGTGGCGGCTTGCCATTGACCAACGTGACAGGAAAATGAGCCGGTGCGCTCGGAGCGGTCTGACTTCCAGACGCTGCCGGTTCTGCATCCGATAACCGTCTCTTCTTTAACCGTGGCGAGGTCTCGGCGTCGTTCTCGGTTTCGGTGGCGTTGTTGGCAGGCCGTTTTTGGTACCGCGTCGGGGCGTTACGAGCGATGCGAAATGCAGCGGCGATGCGGGACATGCCACGATGGGCGAATTGGGGGACGAGCTGGTCGGCGTTCACCCACTGAAACCTGGACGTTGCCACCTCTTTCAGGTCGTCTTTTTTGGGCTGGGTCAATTTGATGGCGCTCCAGGGATAGTAAGGACGGCTATCAAACTTCTCCAAAGCCTCTCTGTCTTTCTGCAGCCACCGGTGTCCGTCCGCTTCCTCCGAGACCCAACCGAGGTCGAGCAGTCGGCGTAAATATCTTCCGTTGAGCGGGTTTCTCTCCGGGTTTGGATTTTCGAGCATCGACTCGTACACGTGCCAGCCGAGGACGGGATCAAAGAGTTCCGGGGCGTGTTGTTCTACGGGGACGGTATTTTCGTACGCAAAGTCGCGTACTTTGATGCCCGATTGTTGAATCTCGACAACGATCTCTTCTTGGGTGAGATCTTGGGTGATGATTTCTGTAGGCACGGGCGAGGGTGGTGCGGGTTGTTCCGGGGCCTGGACGGCGAAGGAGGTCAACACGTCAGAGGCAAAAAGGAAGAGGCGTGTGGACGGCGATGCTTACAGAATTATCCGCCGCCGGTGGGGATCGAGGCACAGACATGGGAGCGGGCGCGTTCAGTGAGCTCTCGCTCTGTGTCCGTCGACCGTACGAGGGTCCCTGACTGGACTCTCCTGTTGGCTGGGAGCGTGACCGACCTGGGGCGAGCAGACGGTCGTCTTGGGCGTTGTAAGGGCCCGAGCGGGTGCTTTGGATGTGGGGCGAAGGCAAGCTGAGCTGTAGTCCCAAAGGGCCTTGTACGTCTGAGGCGGGCATGGACAGACAAAGTGTGGATATGTGTGAAGTGAAAGACATTTCAGCGAGCGGACGTTGGAATTATGCTTTTATGCTTACATCAGCGTCGGGTTTCACGGTGCCAGTGTGGGTCAGTCAAAAAGACAAAGACGACGATGAACGCACAAGAGACGCTGATCGTGCCACTTCACGTGTCCTACATACAGTCACTCGGAAACGTGAGCAGTCCCCACGCGTTGGCGTTCGTCGCTCACTCCAGCGCAGAACAAGGATGATCTCGCTTATCATCTCACCGCACACCTCCGCATGAACGCCATCTATTGGGGACTGACGGCGCTGTGCATCATGGGACACAAAGACGCCCTCGATCGAGAAGAGATGGTTGCGTATGTGATGAGCTGTTGGGACGACGAGGCAGGTCTGTCCCCTCGCTCGTTCTCTCCCGCTTGAGCCTCATCCGCGCAAGGTGGCTTTGGCGCACACCCGGATCACGACGCACACATTCTCGCCACGTTGAGCGCGATCCAGATCCTGCTCACACAAGATGCGCTGGACAGACTGAACGTCGATCGCGTCGTCAAATGTACGTCGCCTTGTTCAGTACCGGTACCTAATAACAGCCTGCCAAAGTCATCGTATCCCTCCAACAGCCCTCGGGCATCTTCGCGGGCGACGCTTTTGGTGAAATCGACACCCGGTTCCTCTACATCGCTATTAACGCGCTATCGCTCCTCGGTCGCTTGGACGCCATGGACGTCGAGAAAGCGGTCTCGTACATTCGTCAGTGCCGTAATTTCGACGGCGGGTACGGCGCAACTGCCGGCGCAGAAAGTCATTCCGCACAAGGTGGGTAACAATTGCTCACTGTACATCGTCAACTGTACTTTTGGCCTCCAGTCTTCGTCTGCGTGGCTGCCCTAGCGATCCTCGACCGGTTAGACGACGTTGATTCGGACATGCTGTGCTGGTGGCTGTCGGAGCGACAGCTTCCGAACGGGGGACTCAACGGACGCCCTGAGAAATTGCCAGACGTGAGCCTCGCTGTCTTCCGGTGTCGACGGCGTTGATTCACATGACTGGTAAACAGGTCTGCTATTCATTCTGGGTGCTGTCGTCGTTGTCGATCTTGAATAGGATCCATTGGATCGACAGCGAGAAGCTCATTGGCTTCATTCTCTCCGCCCAGGACCCAGAGACCGGCGGTATCGCTGATCGGGCGGGAAATATGGTGGACGTCTTTCACACCCACTTTGGCGTTGCAGGTACGCTGAGACGAACAAGACCCGTTCGAGCGTTGGCGTTTCTGAACAGGATGCGTCGTAGGTCTGTCACTCTTGGGATATCCTGGTTTGGTGGATTTGGATCCAGTGTATTGCATGCCTGCCAGCATCATCGAAGCAAAGGGGCTCAGGAAAGGGTGGAAAGCACTGCCGCGAAGGTCAGCTTGATCTTGGACGGCGCGTTTCGTGTTCGTGATCCCAGCTTGCTACCACATCGAACGATTTGTCCCAGAAAGTCTAATGGCTTGGAGCATACACCTCAAGTGGGGTGCGGTTAGGCGTGGAGCAGTGTCCTTCTCGCCACTGAATATGATGACGGTGCAGTGCTTTCCGAATATGAGAGAATGGAAGATGGTCTACGTCAACCTGCTGAGCGGCTGGACCAAGACCTTACCCAAATCCGATGATCCGTCCCTGTATTCCTGTGCAAAGAGAATTGCTGTGGGCACTCGCATGAAGTTTGGAAACTAGAATTGGCTGATTTGATCGGTAGGGCACGAAACTAGTGAGACAGACGGGTGAATTCTCTCGGAGATGAATACTGCACAAACATACGTACTGGACTTGTCTCTGTTTGAATACTGCATCCTATGCACAGTTTCCTTGGTGGATCAACGGAGTTGCATAGGAAACTTGATGAACCAGTCGGTCTCAGATAGCTTAATAAAGGGAGAAATGGTGCTGAAATTGTACGGCATAAGGTCAAAGAAACCGACGCCGGGCAACACCGCGACACTCAACCTATGGGTCCGGGCTATTCGAGTCGAAGTACCGGTGGGCTGAGTAGCCGAATCGGTATGAAATCTAAGACCAATGTCGAGATCAGCACACGATACGATATGAAAGGCATGCAACGCACGATGCTGTGTTCTATCAAGGGATTTGGAGTAGATGGGGTGGCTATCTTCCGAGTCGTACGAGTCGAACACATCCATCCTGAACGTGGATTGGTCGGTCGCTCCCATGTATTGTGGATGTGCTACGTCGTTGAATCCCTATCCATATCAGAATATCAAAAGGAGGTTCGAAATCATTGTTTACACGCTGCGTCGCTGGCATTGCGATCGAGAGAAGCGGCACCGGTTTGGCTGCGCTTCATATCGAATACGTCCCAACGCTGGAGCAGTGTCCAGTCTTCAATATGAGCACCGCCAATGTAGTCTTCTGGGTCTGCAGCACTGGGAGGATTGGCGTCACCTCCCAGGATGACTGGAGAAGGTCGCCGTGGAGCACATAACTTGGCCGTGGTTAGGCTATCCCCGTGCTTGCGATCATTTCATTCCAGGGTTGATAGGAGACCGTGCGCCGTGATGGTGACTTGCGAAAAATGTTCATTGTGGTTCGCCAAGACAGGACGTAGCTTTTGAATGTCGTTACAGTATTCGGTTTCGTTTGTTTTCCGCGGTGGTCATCAAAGATGCAAGGCCTTATGCACGTGCCCAATGGCGTGTCGATATGGGCGCTTCTTTGGAGCGTCTCTCGTCAACCGCCAACCTGACATAGCCTTTAGCTCGTCGGATTCTGGGGCGAGTTCTCGTCGCATCGCTCGACGCTCGTCTTCAATCGAACTGAGAAGACAGATCCAGTTCGCTTCTGTGCGGCAAGTCTCACACGTGCGCCGAACTTGGCTCCAATTTCAGACACGCCGCCATGCTTCCTGCGCATGTCCGCGCAAGCCAGTCCTTATTATTGCAATAAAGTCTGTCCTTTCCCTTAATTTCACCCGGCATGCACGAAGCTGACGTGATCCTCTCGCGTTGTCGACCTTCCGGGTGCCCGGGAACCACGTACAAGTGGCAGTTGTGTGGTCGCATGGATTGCTGTTTGAATGATCCCCACAGGGCCCACACACCGTCGAAGCGTGGCAGGGAATGGACCGTGACGTTTGAGCCATGCATCTTGTCATCGCCCTGAGTCACCTCGCTAAGTGGGACTTGGCGATGCCCGCCTCATGGCGGGAGATATCAAAACCCTCGAATCAAACCGGCTTTCTCCCCAACCCGCTCTCTTCTCCAAGTACTCGTTCTAGTCTTTGGATAGTGATCCCTCCGACAGAGACTGACCACGCTATTGTCACGATTCAACGATGGTATCCAAAGTTCTCGGTGTACTCATCCTCGCACGTAACGGGGATCGTTCAGAGTTCCTCCAAGATCCCTACAGCTATGCCCCGTCCTTCACCGAATCCACCGCTCTCGGTGCTGTACGTGTCGCCATCCGCTCTTCCTCGACGACGCACGTTGACATATCGCCATGACAGACCCAGTCGTTCGAGCTCGGCTCCTACCTCAAGTCTACTTACCTAGACTCGTCTTCGCCCCTCCACATCCGTGACATGCCTCTGGACCCCTCCCACCCCATCCCGCCCAGTCAAGTCAACGTCCACGCAAAGTCCGGCGGTGAGGGCGCTGCTATCTTTGACTCGAGTATCGCATTGCTGCAGGGCCTGTTCCCCCCGACGCCGCATAACAAAGTCGCGCTCGCCAACGGATCCTCCGTCGTCGCCCCGCTCGGAGGCTATCAATACGTCCCCGTCGAGATGTTCGCAGGTGTTGATCACGTGCTCGAGCCTTGGATCGACTGCAAGGTCCGCACCATTGGCAACTCCAGCTTCACGTGACTAACTGTGCCTCTAGGGTTTCAAAAAACACGTTTCCGAGGTGTATGCTTCGGAAAACTTCAAGCAGGCTACCAAGGACGCACAACACTTTTTCGAATCCGTTCATGATTACATGTTCGGCAGACCCACGTCGCTTGTGGATATGGTGAGCCCCAGAGTTTCCTTGGTTGGCACGCCATGCTGATGATCATTGCAGTGGAACGTTCGTGGACGCTTTCATTCTACGCTTTCATTTCTGATGGCGTGGCCAACAGGTATATGATTACCTCAACACGCAACTTTCCTACAACCAGACCTTTGCATACCGGCTCCCACCGACATTGATCGAACAGGCACGTGGTCTTGTGAACTACAAGGAAAACGCAGTCTTCTCCGACAAGGACCTCGGAGGCGTCGGAAACAGTGAGTCGTGCCTCCTGTCCCAAAATGCTCAGAACACGTGACACGCCTTTCAGTCGCCGGCCGAGCCATCCTTTCGCCCATCATCAACGCCCTCGAACGAATTGCTTTCGACGATGATCCGCTCCGGCTCTTGCTCATCGAGACCAGCTACCAGCCTTTCGTCTCGCTCTTCCACATGCTGAACGCAGAAGGCGACCGCGGGCCACTTTTCGGTATTCGTACGTCTGCTCACGCCTGTCGTCTCGTCATACGCTCATCCACGTCACCTACAGCCAACTATGCTTCTGCTCTGTCGTTTGAGGTTCTCCGTGGTCCCGCGCCCGAGTTCCGTGACTTTGTTCGTGTCAAGTTCAAGAACGGCACGGACGACGCCGAGTTCCAAACCGTGCACATCTTTGGGCACCCCGAACAAGCAGTCCCAGTGACCGAGTTCATCTACCGCGTAGAGGTACGTCATGTCATGCAAGCTTGTGGACGATGCATCGCTCACGCTTGTCTTTATACAGCATCATGCAGTCCCGAGCAACAAGTGGGCTTCCGCGTGCTCGACAGGTTGGTTCCCGCTTGGCACTATGAGCACGAGCGGGGGTGTCTGGACGCCGTTCCGTCTCGTGTTCGTCGCTTTCCTGCTCGCCTTTGGTGGTGCGTTCGCGTTTGCAAAGTACCGAGCGTATACGCGGACGAAGCGCGCAAAGCGATACGATGCTATGAGGGAAGACGAGGTACGTTCAGCCCATGTACCAGGGACGCTCGCCTGACCTTTTTCTTAATCCTCCCAGACTCGAGGTTCTTTCGTCAACGAAAAGTCGCGCTTGCTTCCTTGAATGCATCGTGAAGGACATGTATGGCAGTGATCGTTTGTGGGCTGTTTTTCTCTTTTTCCTTTTTCCTTCTTTTCTTCATGTGCATGTATTATAAACTCTCATCACGTCCTCCTACATGTGGCATCGATACTGTCCCTCGTCTTTCTACACGTTTACATTTCTTCTTTTACTTCCCTGTCCTCGTTTGGTCGTACATATACATAGTACTGAGTACTGGCATGATTGTAGTAGGTAGATAGGTCTAGGCTCTTTTTCCTAAACTTATGAGAAGCAGGATTTGCACTCTAGTAGTCTTGTGAGGAACGCCCGACTTTATGGGATCTAAGTTGCCGCTTCGGACTCGGGTTGTGTCTGTTTGTTGTGTCCTATATTACCGTAGGAGGCTTTGATATTACCGTCATATCTGTGGTCCTTCGTCCGTCGTGCCAACGGTGCCTCCTGGCCGTCTCAAATCGCAAAAATAACCGCGGCGCCGGTGCCACACATGCACTATCGTTCCCTATACCACGGTGACACCCAATGTGATGATATATTTCACCGCGTCAAGCACAAGCACAGGCACATACGATTGCGCTGCTACACGTGAACCACCCATGGACGCTGCAACCACTGCAAGGCCATATTTAGCCCGGCCAGGAGTCGTCATGCGTGCACGTTGCGAGTGGAGTAGGAGTGTGCGGTGCGCACTTCTTTGAGCCCTATGCGTCCCTGATCACCAGGCTGTAACTCGCATTGCGTGTGACTGCAATGTGTCGTTTCCCCTATACGACACTCCGTCGTAGACAATGGTCATGGACGACTCGTTACTCATTTTTCCCATCGCGTTGACGTTTTCAGTGACAGTAATCCTTTGAGTGAGTCAGAGTGGAGTACTTGCGTTGATATCCATCTTGGCCAGGGCCCGTTCTCGACTGGGTTTCCCATCATAACAGGCCGTTCCCATTTCACCTCCATTCTCCCTGACAACACAGCCCTCCCCTGCCCCTATCTCACGCAAGTATTCTTTCAGGATATCACATACTCGCTATCTTTGCCCTTCACTTGGAAAGCGCACACAACAATGCAGGAGTCGAGAGCTAATGGTAAACAGATAATTTCTTCTTTCTACTCTCCGTTCCATTCAGGCGGGGACAAGCCATGAGGCAAATTTATTGTTCTTCGCAAGGATATAACAGGTGCCTATTCTGCGACGGTATGATCACCCTTTGCACCGCGGATGGCATCATTCTTCCTCTTCACGTTTTCTTGTCTCAGGTGGTCCCGAATGTCCTCCGGTACGATCGGTACGCCATTGTACGTGCTAGGCACGGGTTCGCCGAATCCCTCAAATATCTGAAAACCGGCGCACGTTGGTGCCTGCTTCAGAAGAATCTAGATCTGCATAAGACATACCGGCACGACGCCCGTCCACACCCTTTTGACGAGTTCCTCGTTTTGCACGTCCGCCCGCTCGTCGTGCGGGCCCTCTGCTCTCACTTTGGCGCTCGCGCTCAATATGCGTACTTTGAGGACCCGCGTGGTCTGCATCTCTGCGCTCGTGGGCGGGTTTCTCGCGTTTTCCCATCGGTTAGGGAGGACCCCGTTGGTGATGAGCGTCAACGCCCACAATTTCTCGTCGACGTCCTCGACTATGCTGGCGGTACCATGAAGGACGGCAGAGCGGTAGTTGTAACTGCTCGAGAAGGGGCTGAGGGCGAGCACGTAGCCGTCGACGTGGGTCGCAGCGACGCACACGGGCAGTTCGTCCGATTCGCCTGCGTCCGAAGCGGAAGTGGAGGGCGAGATCTTCATGAGACGACTGGATACGTGGCCTGGGGGAGCGTTGGTTGTTTCGAAACGATCAAGCAATGATGGATCGGGATGATTGGTGTTGCTCACCGTGCAGATAACATGCAGGCGCATCGTCGGTGTCTTGGGGATAGGTGGCTATCTTGCCGATCATGGGTAATATGACTGGTATACGATCTTGGGGATCGTCGTAGGTGCCAGAGGGCGAGGGTGGAACGAAGGAGACGTGCACGACGGACGCAGCGTTGATGATCCCATGCACGGTCTCGTAATCGTACGTTGCTGCAAGTCATGTTAGCATCGCGGTTTTATTGGCACGCCGCACGGTGCTTTGATCGGGGAGCGCACCCCGTTTGTTCAGTCTGTTCACGGTGTTTCTCTGTTCCTTGGAATAGCTGTTGGAGTCGCTGATGGTGTCCATGATTGAACACTGATACGAACGTTGTTGAACAAGCGCCTGGAGCTTTATATATCGCACCGAGGGGTCATCGACCGAGTCATATCATGCCAAGTAGGGTCTGTTGTGTCGCTCTCAGATACGCTGCGAAAGTGGGCCCCCCGTATACCGGCGTGTGAATATTTTAATGATTCAAGTCTATTTCTATCACACCAAAGGAGTTCTCCCAGATACGGCGGTCATATGTGATAGACGACGCCAGAGAGGTATGTAGACAGAAAACTACCTCGTCATCTACCATGGGCCATATTTCATTGTGCTGCACACCTTGGAACCGGCTCGAGTCCGTGCATGGTACGAATCAGCAATCACAACTCGTCCTGCATTATGGTCATCTAGAGGTCTCGAGGCTCTTGCCAATGTCAATCTTTTCACAGTACGCACTACGACTCGATGAGCGTTACGTTGGAGCTTGGTTGTATTCAAAGCGACGACCCGTTTTGAAGATGTTCCCGTTCCCATTCTTGTTCTCATCTATTCGAGACCGCCATCCGCGCCCCATACACCATTGCATCGAGGAACAACCTTTCGATAGGCAAGGGAAGTTTTTCTCATGTTGCCTTGTTCACGCAACTCGCTCAAACGTGACGTTTAGGGGCCCGCTCTGTTTTGTATGTTTCGTTTCGTGGTGATGATTAGGATGTGATAATAGTTGAGATAGGTTGTGGTTGAAACGTTGATTGCTGACACGCTCGGGCAGTGACTGCGCAGTGATACTGTTCCGCGATTCAGCACAACCGGACTCAATTTCCATTCATGATCTGACATATGCATCTGGAGCTGTGTTTTCCTGCAAGCGCTGCGCACGTTCATGTTGTTCCGCACGACACATTTCTCTTGATTCCGCGGCAGACATTAGCGAGAAGACATCGCGGAATGAGGGTCATCGTTATGGCTAGCTGAAGAACGTGGACCGCTCTGAGGCATATCCATTCCGTTCAAACCGAGGAGAAACTATAAGTTGACCTGATGCAGAAAGTACTCGTTCGTGCTGGCTTTCCCATGATGTCAGGTACATAACTTATCTCATTCTCACCCACACCTTGATGGAGTCCAATAGTAGACTGCTTGGCATTTGCTGGCATGTGCGCATCTACCGATGTCCGGGATCGATGATCAGACATTTAGGTCAGGGTCCTTAGTTTCCCTGGGGAGTTGCGTAACGCACAGCCCTAGTTAGCATTGCTTTTCAGTTTCAGCAGCTTTACTTTCCGACCAACCTTATGCACGGAAAGTAGAACTTGATCGGCGGAGCACGCGGGGCCCGAGTCACTCTGATCCGTCGTTCATACTGTAAATGTGGCTGTGTAGAACAAAGGCCCGGCCACCGAGAAACCCCGTGATTACTACTAGTAAAAGCCTCCCAAGGGCCGTTGTCTAGTACACACGTAGTGGCCTCCCTCTCTCACCGGACTGAAAATCCCGATGGTGAGTCAGCAGCGTCATCCTTTCCTCATCTACTAGACAGCTTCTTGTAGTCAATAGGTATCAATACCTGCCCCTGGAGTCTTGGAACGGTACTTGCAAGTAAGTGAGATCCCGGTCGTGTTGTGCGCAGCAGCGGCCCCGCGATTGGGCCGCTCACTTCAAGCTTAGCGGATTACAGACAATGGTTACCTGTGGCGCTATAAAGGTCAAAATTGAACTTTCAAACCTGTACGGTGGCTTATCACCACTCTTGAACATGCGTGCGGTCTCCATGCGCTGATGTGATAGGCTTTGTCTACAAACAGCACACTTGGACAAACGCTCACAGGATTTACTTGGCACTCTGACCTGCATTTGCCACATCGGCATTAATATATTTTCCCGGACAGTTGGCCAGTTCGATTACGCTGCGGCTTGCTGTACCATGTTGCAATTGCAAGGACCGCATAGATGGAAGCGTAAGCGTCACAGCCACACTACCCACCGTTATCAAGTGCTTCCCCCGCTGTGCTTTGATGCGCAGTTATGTATGTGCTGGAATTCGTCTGGCCTACCTCATTTGAACGGGCCTGCGGTGACGTTGCCTGGTTGTAAGGATTCTTCTCGGATCGATAAGTAAGCATCTTGCGCTCCGTGGCATACCACAATTGACCAGATAATGAATTCTTCCCTAAAAGGCGGCTGCGGATGGCTGAGATTTTACATTGAAGTCGTTTCGCTCTTCCCCGAAGGCCGTGCTCTCGCTGCCGTCGGAGGGATCGCGACATGGCCCCGGTTTGACGTGGCACCGCGATGAGGCTGGTATATAGAGTGCAGTCGACATCTGGAACAAATCATTCTATCAGTGCCTGGTTTTCTACATGGCATACTTTCGACTTGCTTGCTTGACGCACTTTATGCTCCTCACGAGCACCGTAGCCGCCCAGGGTGGGAGCTCGTATCACCTCTGCCGTTCGACTCGGAGTAACCTTGCATACCTCTAGCCACCAGTACCGCAACTAGCTATCCTTCTGCGACTGCCAGCCCTACTCTGATTCAGCAGGCGTTCGGTATGTCTTCTATACGACTAGCTTTCAGCAAATTGTTTGGCTGATACAGAGGAACAGCTTACGACCCAAGCAAGGCCGCCGCAGGCATTTTCGCAGGGCTTTATGCAATCGCTGCGGTCATTCTTTTCATCCGCTTATTTGCCAACCGGGCTTTGTGGGGACTATGTCTGCCAATTGGTGCTGCAGGTATATTATCTCTTCTTCTATTTTCGTCCGGGTGGAATGCTGACTTTAAGGATGTGCAGTCATGTCTGTCGGGTTTATTTTGCGAATCGTCATGACCATATATCCAAACTCCCTGCCCATTTACCTTTGTTCGACGTTATTTATTCTTCTGTCCCCGACAACCTTCCTGGCGTTCAACTACATGCTTTATGGTCGATTCGTCATCAATTGTATACAGCGTCGCCACTCATTGATCCGACCCGAGCGTACTGCGAGGTACTTTGTCATTAGCGATGTTGCCACCTTCATCGTACAGGCACGTTCCCTTTCTCAATGCTCTTTCGTGTTGTTTCAATTTTTGAAAACAAAACCACAGGGCTCGGGTGGTTCCCTTCTGACCTCTTCCAACGTCAACACAGACAAAATTGGAGATTATATCATTATTGCAGGCCTGGCGCTCCAGACGTTATCTTTTGGGATTTTCATTATATTTGTCTATTACGCTTTCCGGAGCCTGAAACGGGACGGGGAAAAACCGTTTGAAGCACCTTGGGGCAGGATTTTCAAGTTGCTTTTCTTCAGTTCGGCCATGTTTCTTGTTCGTATTTCTTCTTCCCCGTCGCGTTTCATGCTCACTATTAATACACGTGGATGCTCAGCTACGATGCGTCTACCGCACGATCGAATTCGCTCAGGGCCTCGGCAAGGGTTACCTAGTCGATCACGAAGGTAAGCAAAAAGTCTTTTTCCCCCTTTCCCTTCTCAATTTTTATTCTTATTCTTGGTTCGGTTTGGTTTCGTCATCCTACCTTCCGTCACTATGGACTTCTTGCGCCCCACACGCACACAGTGTTCTTTTATGTATTTGATTCACTTCCACTCTTCGTCGGCATCATGGTCTATGCCGTCGATTGGCCAAGTCGATACCTCCTCCTCGGTTCGCCGTCGTCGTCGCTGTTGCCGACATCCTCGCCCTCAGCCTACTCATCTTCTATCCCGTTACCATTAACGTATTCGGTGCCGGTCGGTGTACGATCGGAGGAGCGCGATACGTCGTAAGACAGATTCGACGGTGACCTCAGATACGTGATTGCATCACCGTATGATCTTTTAAAATTTGTTTGGGAACCTTTGTCGCCGGATAGAACAGTGATATAGGCCAGGAGAAATCATGTTTCGGACACGGACAATGATACGGACAGTCCCTTTCTCTCTCTTCGACTCGCTTGAATTGACTATGTAGTCGCGGTCGTACTATCCTTCCAATCATACGACTTGCATATATATATTTGTAGTAGATCTATAGCTCTATTATATATTTTTGGGGAAAGCGAAATCACCCCACTGGCAACTCCAAACCGAACAAGTCTGCTTCCATCACTTGAAGAGCCTTGCACTAGGCTGCTTTGAAATAAACAGGAAGTCGTTTGGAAATGGAGTGGTCAGTGCACGCGAAATCTCCACCGTGTCGGGTAATCAAGTTGCCGGTGATCACTAAGCACGGCACTTGCCGCGACTTCCAGTGAGTGGGAAAAAAAGAAAATCAACCTAGCAAGATCATGTTGATCAACGCTTGCTGTATCAAGCGTTTCGATCCGTGAAGAACAAGGTAAGAGAAGTATGTTCCATAATTACAAGCTCTATTTTAAATAGTGCAGAAAATGTCGTACGCGAGTACTACATCCGTAATCATATGCATGTCCACAAAAGAGATCGCTGTCCATTGAGAAACTCTGCGCGTTCAGCCGGTGAACTCATGGGAGAGGGGGATGAGGAGATAGAGGGAATAACGGTATACGAAAAACGTCACCCATCCATCAAAGGATTTACATCGCAAGCTGTACTTCTTGCGTCTGGAACCCCCCATACCCGGGATAATGAATGCCCGGAATGCCCGCAACAGCGCTGTGCTGCGATCGCTCGTCGTCCAGGAAATTGTTCGTTGGAGACGCATCTGGCCAGGAGAACCTACGAAAAACGACATTCAGCCAAAGAACAACAACGCCAAGGAAGTTTGGAGCATGAACACACCCAGGCATCATCATGTTCGTCCACCACACCTCGTTGAGCGCATACATGGTCGCTAACGTCCCCGAGTCTGCCAACACGTCTGACATGTGGACGTCATCGTTGGCGACTCCAGATATAGCGCCATTGTTGAGCGCTGCATGACCGCCATAAGATTCGACAGGGACCCCAAGCTCGACTACGGGCTCGTGCGTCGCGATAGTTGTCGCCGTTTGAGTCACAGGCGGGAGCGTCTCGACGAGCCTCATCTGCATCCCATCGCCATCATTGCGCGTCTCAGACCCATGCATCATGCCCCCGTGCCCATGGCCTTCGGGAGAACCACGCGTGGACGGTCCCCCATAGCCATGCGACTGCGAGTGTGGTGGGAACCGCGCAAGCTGGCTCGCCGGCGGATGCGGCTGCACTGACCCCCTGAGCGTGCTCCCACCTTTGCGATGCTTCGTCAGCAGACCTGCTAAAAAGCGCGCATATAGACGAGGTGTGTGACGCTCGTCAATCGCCACCTCTTGCAACGTCGTGATCAGCCGACCAATTGTGTCGAAAATCTCGTCTTCCATCTCGCGCGTGAGGATGTGGACAAACTCGGGCCGGAGGAGCTGTTGGGGATAAGTTACTTCGTCGGTAGAGTAGATGGATAAAACAAACCTTGAGCAAGAACGCAGAGGCAAACGAAGCAAAGATGAAGTGCCCTGTATGCGGTATGCTTGATGAGCGAACAAATCAGATATTCAACACGGAATGAGACTCACCGTCTGGGGACGAACGCATGAGACCACTCGGTGCAAGTACGTTGATCATGTGCTTGATGACAGCTGTCGCCGCTTCAAAGCAC
>JBBPLP010000627.1:0-15868 GCA_038089875.1 Fistulinella prunicolor
CACGACAAAGTGCGCGTCCAGCAAGTCTTCAACTCGCGTGACCACCCACCTCCCACTATCTCGTTTCAGCCACAGGTCCAAGAACTCCCGCAAAACATCCTCCTGTCTCAGCTCCGCTACTACGAGAACCCATGTTCGCTCCACACTGGACACTGCGTCTATGGTGTCCACAAGAGCGGGAAGGAGTGAGGGGTTATATATGCAGTCCACCGCGAAAACCACATCCCATGCTTTGTGGTCGGAGTCGAGCTCCGAAGTTGACGCGACCTTTGGCGAAGGGGAATAACGTACCCGTGCTGTGCCAGACGGAAGAGAAGCGAGCGCGAGCCAATCCAATTCCTCGACCGTGACGTTAGCCATTGAATTCGCAAGGGATCCATCACGCCACCCGGGAGAATTCAGTGACACGTTCTTTTGAATGAGCGGCAGGAGAGGTGCGATGTCCGTCATAGTATAGGTGCGGAATAGCGGTGCCAGCGCAAGACCAAGGAACCCAGTACCTGCTCTTGATGCGGGGAATACCTTGAATGACGAAGAAAGCCGCTCTTAGGAACGATTATGCTAACCCTAGTTCAAGACAATGAGATTCCATCAATCGGTCACGATTGAAAATGGGGGAATCAGGAGGGAAGACATGTTGCTGTAGGATCGCCTTCGCCAGTTCTGTGCTGTTGTCGCGGTTGATGTGACAGGTTGACTGATAGCAGTATTGCAAGCCTCACCTTGCTCGCCAGACCACACTGCCTGTGTCCCCGTTCCTACTCCGTAGTGCGGTAGGATCCTGTGCGATCTCAATCTCGACAACCCGCGTCGAACTCTCCTCTGTTTTCTTTCGTGGGTGTTTCGATCTCTTCGTGGGTTGTGGTTGACTGGGAACCGAGGGCGGTCGAAGTTCAAACTGAATGGTCAGGGTATTTTTTCGTGAGTCGAGATGGCCTAGCCCACGATAGCCATCTGGGCCAACGAGGTTGGTTTTTGTCTGGTTGAGTGCCGAGTAAAGCAAGAAGATCTTTGGTTGTTACATCAGTACAGAGTCGATGCGCTCGAGGGGTGCCATACCTCTTCATCAGCATCGACGACAGGGGAGTTGTCAATAGGAATGTTGACAAGAGTCCCCATCTTCCTAGATCACCTTAACCCAAATTTGGGGTCCGCGTAAAGCCTTGGGCTCTTGCCGTTTATGTACGTCCCGGTGGGCTCCTGCATTGGAGTTAGTCTGGTCACAGACTACATTGAAGTCGGATGCGGCTTAAAAACGGCTCTGTCCTGATCTACTCGGGTCCGACAGCAATTGGATCTCATTCATCCCATCCACCAAGTTAGTATCAACACTGAAGCCCGACTCACATCTCAACAGCATCCCGATTTCATGTCTCACATGCCGGCCAAGCAGACGTCGCTTTCAACAAACGAATCTCAACGTACTCAACAAACGAGCTCTCAGGAATGTCATCCTCTGCATGGAGTGTGGTACAGTCCATTTCGTCGCGCTCGTCTCTGTTTCACCTCGTTCACGGCTGGTTCCCAAGAGGATCATGGGAATTTGTTGATGAGGGCTTTTGGTCTATTCAGGCCCTGCGCGACAGCTCTTGCTGTCATTTCCTTCAGCATACAACGATTCCCTCCTCAACAAGCACCATCACCGTACATCATGCCTGGCTCGTCAACTTGAAGGTGCGTCGATTCTTGTGTACAGACCGAGCCTCGTCTATCGTCAAATAGTCAGCGTCATCTTGACGCACTTGGCTTTTTGCGTAGAAAGTCTGTAGGTTGTATTTTCCTCTGGTTGACCGCGGAGTACAGCAAGGAGATCTAACGGAATAGATGTGGACGGGAGTTCCATGATCGCAGTAGGCAGCCTGAGGAAACAAAAGGCGCGGCGAATCACCCTAATCCGAACTCGACATTGCATTTGAGTATATTACGACTTCCGAGTATGGGGATGACAGCGTCATAGCTGCCGACTTTGCCTTACGACTTTATTCTCAGAAACGGCGCGACCGAACAACATCCTGACCACTATGTCCCAGATACTGGACGAGGAGGCGCCGCTTTTGACAGACCGATCTCGAAATGCTGAGGAAACAACGAACTCCACAAAGCAGAGGACGCCCCTTCCATGGCGCCAGTTTTCCATATTATTGTTACTTCACATCGCAGAACCAATGACAGCGCTGGTTATAGCACCGTTCCTTCCTCAGGTATGATCTCGACGCCGTGGGATCTCATCACACGTATCAGACTTGCCTTACTGTTCTCGTATAGCTCATAAAGGACATCGGTGTCACTGGTGGCAAAGACTCTCGTGTGGGGTACTATGTTGGACTAGTGGTAGGTGACTTATGCTCAGTTCCTTCCTTCGACTTCTCAAACGTTGCCCACTACTGTAGCATTCGTTGTTCTTTCTGACAGAGGCATGCACGATATTTCACTGGAGTCGTCTTTCAGATCAGATTGGCCGCAAACCCGTGCTTTTAACTGGGCTTTTTGGACTATCATTGTCAATGTGGGGCTTCGGGTTGTCCAAAACCTTCTGGAGTCTTGTGATCAGGTAGGGATACCCCTGACGTACCTTAGTGTCGTGAAACTGACGCAACATTCACAGCCGATGTCTCAATGGTGCTCTGAATGGAAATATTGGTGTAATGAAGAGTACGGTGATCGAGATCACGGATCCTACCAATATCGCCCAGGCGTATGGTATTATACCAATCACTTGGTCCTTTGGCATGGCAATGGGGTTGGTTTTCATGATATACTGTGTCCACCTTTTTATGTTAAACGGATTCTAAGGCCATTGATTGGCGGGTCTCTAGCTCAACCTGTGGAAAGGTTCCCGAATATTTTTGGTGGTTCCGAATTTCTCAAAGAATACCCGTACTTTCTGCCCTGTTCGGTTCCAGCGACTGTTACGGCACTTTCATGGCTCATCGCCTTTTTGTTTCTGAAAGAGGTTGGTTGGCTGGCTTGACACAGAGGGGATGTGCTTATTGTTCTTATTCAGACCAAGAAATCTCGATTGTCATTGAGACAGTACTTTTTCAATGAAACGGCCAAGAATAAACCCTACACGGGCCCACAGGTTCATGGGACCATATGTGACGGCCCAGTACCAGTGGAACTGGCCAAGCAGCTACCCCTTCGCGCGCTTCTCACTCGCCGAGTTCTGATTGCATCTGGAAGCTATGCCACATTTTCACTTATCGATATAGCCTTTGGTACAGTCTCCCCGGTCTTCTACGCGATGCCCATCGAATTGGGCGGCCTTAATCTCGATCCGCCTGCAATCGGAACCATTTTGGCACTCTCTGGGATAACCGGCGGCATTCTGCAATGGATGCTCTTCGCTCGCATGCATGACTGGCTTGGCGCAAAAACCATGTTCTTGGTTGCCGTTTCTTCGTACCTTCCCGTGATAGCGATATTTCCGGCGATCAATGCAGCGGTACGGGTATATGGTGTGGGCTATTTAGTTTGGTTCCTTCTAGGGTTCCAGACAGTCTTGCGGATAGTCACTAATTTCGCTTTCGGTGAGCCCATCCAACGGTTATCACCAAATAACTTATCCAGTGATGCAATGGTCAATCAGGCATTACAATCATGTATGTAGGTGCTGCTGCGCCGAACAAGGAGTCGATCGGGGCAACAAATGGGATCGCGCAGATCACGGTCTCTGTCATTCGTGCTGTCGGTCCTGCAGCCGTTAATTCTGCCTTTTCGCTGAGTATCGAGAAAAACATCATGGGAGGTTATCTTGCGCATTGGATTATGGTTTCTATGGTCGGGTTGACGTTGTGGGTAGGTTACTTCTTGCCGAAAAAGATGTGGAAAGAGTAGGTCATTCCTGTTATTTGTACAATGTATGTACATATGTACATATATCTCCACCATTCGCCGTAGAGGTGGATAAATTTGTTCTCGTCCGTCCTCGTCCTCCTCAGAGAGCATGACGTAGTTGCATCTGTCCGCTCATTCCGGTGCTTCTTGTTAGAGCCGTTGGCTGTCGAACTGGAAAAATTGCAACATTTGGTATCGATCTACGGTTGTATGCTCCAGTGACACCCATCGTTCCAGCACTCCAGAAGTAAAATCGAGTGCGCTGGCTCCATTGGCCACTAATGGTCACAGTTGATCTAGACGCTTCTGCCCAGCCCAGAGGACAAAGTGCGCATCCAGCATCACCCACTTCCCAAGCTCGTTTCAGGAATTTTGGTAGAACACCTTCCTGTCTTAGTTCCACCACCCATGTTCGCTTAATAGTGGACACTGCGGTTACGGGAAGGATCGAGAGGTGCAACCTACCGCGAAAACTATATCCCATGCTCTGTGGTCGGCGGAGTCGAGCTGCGACCTTGCGAAAGGCAGTAACGCGCTCGCACTGTGCGAGAAGTAAGCGTAGAGCCAATGTTCCAATTCCTTGGTTGTGACGTTAGCCATCGAACTCGTGAGGAATTCATTACGCCATCTCGGGGAATTCAGTGACATGTGCTTCTGAATGAGCGGCAGGGCGGTTTCGTGTCCGTCATGGAATGGCAATGCCAGCGCAAGATCAAGAAACACTGTACCCTCTCTTGAAATTTACGCTAGACCTAGTTCGAACCTCAAGGCAAAGAGGTTCCGCCAATCTGTCACGATCTAAAATGGGTGAATCAGGAGAGAATAGTGGTTGCTGTATGCTATCGACGTGACAGGCTGACCGATGGGAGCATCGCAAGCCTCACCTTGCTCGCCAAACCACACTACCTGTATCCCCATTTCTGCTCAATAGTGCGCTGGAATCCTGCGCGATCTCAGTCTTGATAACCCGCGAGTCGACCTTCCTCTGAGGCTTTCTGCCATGGATGTTTTCGAGTCGGTCCGATCTTCGCGGACTATGGTAGACCTGAGGAAGCAGAAGGTGGACGAAGTTCAAGCAGAATAGTAACTGTTTTTCCGTGAGCCGAGGTGGCCTGGCTTGCGATAACCATCCAGGTCAACGAGGTTGGTTGTCGTCTGATGGGAGCGCCGAATAGAATACGGTGATCTTTGGCTATTAATTTAACACAGAACCGATGCAGGAGATGAAACGTTCAAAGGGTATCACCTGTGCCATCAGGCCATTAGCGACAGAAGAATTGTCAATAGGCATGATTCCACGATATCATCCTGGGAGGCGCACTTGATCACGGCCCGAATTCGGAGCTGCCTTACATAAAGCCTTCCGCAGTTGCCGTTTGCGTCCGATCCAGGCTCAAGGTTCGTTACAGCGACAACACTCTGCTCTACTACTCGAGCCACCAGAAATTGCAATCCAATCTACCTAATTGTCAGTCACACTGTGTTCGGACTCACGTCCCAGATACTGAACAAGCATACAAATCTCAACTCTTCGGCGAACGAACTCTAACAAATGTCAATCATCTCTGTACAGGTGACGTGGTACCGCTCCACTTTTTTTGCGCCCATCTCTCAGAGGCCCTGTTTCACGTCGTCGCTCAAAGCTAGTTCCCAAGAATGTCCTCTGATTTCGCCATTAGGGGCTATGAGCCAATTTTTGGTCCATTCAGACCCTGTGCATTAATTCTTGCTATCATTCCCCCAGCATTCAATGATTCCTTTCCTAACCACCACGGTATCACCGTATGTCATGCCTGCTTTGCCTAGTCGGAACCCTTCATACAGCCCTCGACCTCGACAAACAGCCGGTGTCACTTAAAGACTACATTTGGCTCTTCGCGTCACGGCCCCCCGGGTCACAACAAGGACAGGTTACAATTGTCAACAGAAATTTGACGAGATGCCAGATCTTCCATGACCCCAGAGATGACCGGTAGACAACCCGAGGGGGTTAGAAGGCGCAGCACATAACCCCAACCCGAATTCGGAATCGCCCCTGAGTCATTTTACAACTTTGGGCGGCGATAGCCTCATAACCGCCGCCGTTGCCTTACACGGAACCTTATCCCCAGAACCATCGAACCAAACAGCATCTCGACAACTATGCCTCAGACACCAGACGAGGAGACGCCGCTGTTAACAGACCAATCTCGAAATACTGGACAAACAAACTCTAAACAGCAGAGGACGCCCCTTCCTTGGCGTCAGTTTTCTATATTATTATTGCTCCATGTTGCGGAACCAATGACGGCGCAGGTCATAGCGCCGTTCCTTCCTCAGGTGCGATATCGACACTGTGCATCTCCTTACACGTGCTAAGTTTTCTGTCGGTTTCGTATAGCTGATATGGGACATTGGTATCACTGATGGCAAGGATTCTCGTGTGGGGTACTATGTTGGACTAATGGTGCATGCCAAGTTCAGTCTCCTCCTTCGAGTTCTCAACCTACACCCACTAGCACTCGTTATTCTTTTTGACCGAGGCATGCACGATCTTTCATTGGAGTCGTCTTTCAGACCGGATTGGCCGTAAACCCATGCTTTTGACGGGGCTGTTTGGACTGACGTTGTCGATGTGGGGCTTCGGGCTGTCCAAAACGTTTTGGAGTCTGGTGATCAGGTAGGAATACATTTGACGTACCTTGACTTCTTGAAGTTCTAACGAAACCTTCAAAGTCGATGTCTCAATGGCGCCCTGAATGGAAACGTTGGTGTAATGAAGAGCATGATAATTGAGATCACGGATTCTACAAACATCGCTCAGGCATGTGGTTTATTGCCAATGTCTTGGGCTTTCGGCATGGCAATGGGGTTAGTTTTCATGAAATCCTGTATACACCTTCTTGTGCTAAAAGATGACCAAGGCCATTGATCGGCGGGTCTCTGGCTCGGCCTGCGGAAAGGTTCCCGAATGTCTTCGGTGGTTCTGAATTTCTCAAAGAATACCCCTATTTTCTACCCTGCTTCGTTGCGGCGACTGTCTCGGCACTGTCATGGCTCATCACCTTTTTGTTTCTGACGGAGGTTCGTTGGTTGACTTGCGTTAGAGGGAAAGTTGCTTAATGCTCTCATTCAGACCAAGAAGCCTCGATTGTCGTTGCGGCAGTACTTTTTCGGTGACACGACCAGGAATCATGAACCTAACTCGGGTCCACATGGAACCATACGCGACGATACAACACGAGGAGAACCTGTCGAGCGGCTACCCTTTAGCGCTCTGCTCACTCGCCGAGTTCTAATTGCAGCTGGGAGTTTTGCCGCATTTTCACTTGTTGATATAGCCTTTGGTACAGTCACGCCGGTCTTCTACGCGATGCCCATTGAGATGGGTGGTCTCAATCTCGACCCACCTGCAATCGGGACCATTTTGGGACTCTCTGGGATACTAGGCGGTATTATTCAGTGGATATTCTTTGCTCGCATGCATGACTGGCTGGGCGCGAGAATCATGTTCTTGGTTACAGTTTCTTCGTGCCTCCCCGCGATAGCAATGTTTCCGGCAATCAATGCCGTGGCCCGGACAGATGGTTTGAATTATTTGGTTTGGTCTCTTATAGGGTTCCAGACACTCTTGCGGATATGCGCCAATTTTACTTTCGGTGAGCCCTCCGTTATCACAATTTGGCCCATCTAACGATCCATGATCAATCAGGAATCACAGTGATGTTTATAGGTGCTGCTGCACCAAACAAGGAATCGATCGGGGCAACGAATGGGATCGCGCAGATCATGGTTTCTATCATGCGTGCCGTTGGTCCTGTGGCCGTTAACTCTGCCTTTTCGCTGAGTATCGAGAAAAATATCATGGGCGGCTATCTTGCATATTTGGTAGTGGCGGTCACTGTCGGGCTGACGTTGTGGGTGGGTTATTTTTTGCCGAAAAATATGTGGAACGAGTAGAGGTGCGGTCTGATTGGCGTGCCCGTTATGTGTACGATGCATATCTCCACAGAGCACCGTAGAGATAAATCATTTTGTACTTGTCGATGTCGTCCTCTGTAAATTTTAGGCGTGATTCAGTTTCATTTGTTTGCTCGTTTTGGTTTGTCGCGCCGTTGTCGAGTCAGGTTGACAGGGGATATTTGTCAATATTTGTCCCGTGTTATTCAGACTCAGCTTACTCTTGCGCGGGTCATTTGCTGCATTAGCATTCAACGACTTCCTCCGCAACCACCACCGCCATCATCACTGTCTACCATGTCTGGTTCGCCAAGACTCGTCGACTCCTTCACCGTTCCAAAGGAGATCCTTCAAGAATTCGCGGACCTTGCGGAAGAGGAAAATATCGATCCTTTTGCCGAAACCGCCTCGAAACGTCAAATTGCGTCGAGGCAATCGGATTATCATCATCGTCGCTTCAACCGAGTCGCGCAAGACAGCGCAGATGCCTTTAGACACGCCGAAGAAGGCACGGAGGTCGAGGGAGGGTACAAGGATGCGATGAGGCTAGCTCGTTTGGAGCAGGAGGAAGCCCGTGTGCACAGGGCGATTGAGGAGAAGGAGAGGCGAGATAGGGAGGAGGGAAAGATGAAAATGGACTTGGACAAGACGCCTCCGGCTTCAGAGCTTCAAGACGTCGCTATGGAGCTCGCCGCTGCCAAGGAGCTTGCCGAAGCCAGGGAACGAGAACGGGAGGCGGCGGGGGCGAAGCGAAAACGGAGATGGGATATACCCGAGGTCACGGATGAGAACGTGGATCCTAACAAGACGGAATCGTCAAAGGAAGAGCCGTCTGCGCCAAAGAAACGTCGGTCTCGTTGGGATGCGCCACCTACAGAGAATACGGTGGCCGTCGCTGAAACACCCAAACGTTCTCGTTGGGATCAAGCTGCTATCGTCCCCGATGCGCCTATGACACAGATTATTATGAATGCGCCGGGTATCATGCACGAGGACAAGCACAACCGGTACCTCACGGATGAGGAATTGGACGCCATTTTGCCGGCCACAGGGTACGTCATTGTTACTCCTCCGCCAGGCTATGCGCCGATGGTTGCCCCCCGCAAGTTGACGGCTACGCCTGTAACGGAAGTCGGGGGTTTCCACATACAAGAATCATCTGACGCTGCTGCCATTGCGGCGGCTGCGGGTCTTGCACCTGAATTACCCACCGAGATACCGGGGGTCGGCAACCTCGCCTTTTTCAAGCCAGAGGACGCTCAGTATTTTGCCAAGATTCTGAAAGAGGAGGATGAAACGGAGCTTTCGGTTGACGAGATGAAAGAACGGAAAATCATGCGACTCCTTTTGAAGATCAAAAACGGCACCCCACCCGTCCGAAAGACCGCCCTCCGCCAGATCACGGACAAAGCTCGCGAGTTCGGCGCCGGTCCACTCTTCGATAAAATTCTTCCGCTCCTCATGGAGCGCACGCTGGAAGACCAAGAACGGCATTTACTAGTCAAGGTTATCGACCGCGTCTTGTACAAACTTGACGACCTAGTGCGTCCTTATGTGCACAAGATTCTAGTTGTCATCGAGCCACTGCTCATCGACGAAGATTACTACGCTCGTGTCGAAGGCCGTGAAATCATATCAAATCTCTCAAAAGCGGCCGGTCTTGCTCACATGATCTCCACCATGCGCCCAGATATCGATCACGCCGACGAATACGTTCGCAATACGACTGCTCGCGCCTTCTCCGTCGTCGCATCCGCCCTTGGTATCCCTTCTCTACTCCCATTCCTCAAGGCCGTCTGCCGTAGTAAAAAGTCCTGGCAGGCGCGTCACACCGGTATTCGAATCGTACAGCAGATCGCCATCATGATGGGCTGCGCTGTACTTCCACATTTGCGCAACCTTGTTGGTTGTATCGCCCATGGTCTTACGGACGAGCAGCAGAAGGTCCGGACCATGACTGCCCTCGGTCTTGCTGCTTTGGCTGAAGCTGCGGCACCTTACGGTATCGAGTCTTTCGACGAGGTGCTCAAACCTCTTTGGCTCGGTATCCGTCTACACCGTGGCAAGGGTCTCGCTGCCTTCTTGAAAGCGATCGGATTTATCATTCCCCTCATGGACCCCGAATATGCCTCTTACTATACCAAGGAAGTCACCGTCATCCTTATTCGTGAATTCCAGACGTCCGATGAAGAGATGAAGAAGATCGTGCTCAAAGTGGTGAAGCAATGTGCTGCTACGGAAGGTGTCACGGCTCAGTACATCAAGCAAGACATTCTCCCCGACTTTTTCAAGTCGTTTTGGGTTCGTCGTATGGCGTTGGATAGACGTAACTACCGGCAAGTGGTAGAAACCACTGTGGAACTCGCGCAAAAATCGGGCGTCTCGGAGATCGTCGGGAGGATAGTAAACGAGCTCAAGGACGAGGCAGAGCCGTACAGGAAGATGGTGATGGAGACTATCACCAAGGTCGTTGCTACTCTCGGTGCTTCGGACATTGACGAACGTCTTGAGGTTCGGCTCGTCGACGGTATCATCTATTCCTTCCAAGAGCAAACTACGGAAGACCAGGTCATGCTTGACGGTTTCGGCACCGTCGTCAATGCTCTCGGGATTCGCGTCAAGCCATACCTGACTCAGATCGTCTCCACGATTCTCTGGCGTCTCAACAACAAGAGCGCCAAGGTTCGTCAGCAGGCAGCTGATCTGACGACACGACTCGCGGTGGTCATCAAGCAATGCGGCGAAGATCAGCTATTGAGCAAGCTCGGCCTTGTCTTGTTTGAGCAGCTGGGTGAAGAATACCCCGACACGCTCGGTAGTATTATTGCTGCTGAGGGTGCGATCGCTAATGTCGTTGGTATGACTCAGATGAACCCCCCGGTTAAGGACCTTCGTAAGTCTTCATATACATCGTTTAACGTTTGTTCACTGATCTCATCCCGTTCAGTTCCCCGGATGACGCCCATTCTTCGTAATCGACACGAAAAGGTGCAAGAAGCGTCAATCAACTTGATCGGCCGAATTGGTGAGTCTTGTCCAACTTTCCGTTGTGGTCTCACAGCATTGACATGTGTTTTCAGCTGATCGCGGGGCTGAATTTGTCCCGGCGCGCGAGTGGATGCGTATTTGCTTCGAGCTCCTAGATCTTTTGAAGGCACACAAGAAGGCCATTCGACGAGCCGCCGTCAACTCATTTGGTTACATCGCGAAAAGTCTGGGCCCTCAAGATGTCCTTTCGGTTCTCCTCACGAACCTGCGTGTGCAAGAACGTCAGAGCCGTGTTTGCAGCACCGTCGCGATCGCCATCGTGGCTGAAACGTGCGGGCGTGAGTAATTTATTTTGTTTATGACCTGCCTAAACTGATGTTGTTTCCTAGCTTTCACGTGTATCCCTGCAATCCTTAACGAGTACCGTACCGCAGAGCTCAACGTACGGACTGGCTGTCTGAAAGCATTGACTTTCGTATTTGAATACGTTGGTCCACAATCTGCCTACTACGTGGACTCAGTGGTTACAATGCTTGAAGACGCACTTACGGACCGCGACCTCGTCCATCGTCAAACAGCTAGTGTGATCGTGAAGCATCTGGCCCTTGGCGTAGCTGGCCTGGGCTGCGAAGACTCGATGCTCCATCTCATGAACCTCGTATGGCCCAACTGTTTCGAAACCTCTCCGCACGTGATTGGTGCAGTTATGGAAGCCGTCGAGGCTATGCGCGTGACCTTGGGCCCAGGCGTTCTTCTGAGCTACACACTCCAGGGTTTGTTCCATCCCGCACGGAAAGTCCGCGAGGTACGTCGTGCTTCCCATCGTCCGTTTCCAGTCCCGTCATGGCTCACCGCTCCCTCTTGTATTTCTAGGTTTACTGGCGTGTCTATAATTCGCTGTATCTCGGTGCTGCAGACGCGATGGTACCATTCTATCCTGATCTCGGCGAGCTGAGCGAGGGTCAAAACGTATATGATCGTCACCCGTTGCAGATGTTTGTGTGATGCGTTTGTATGTTGTAGGTAGTGATGTTATATGTTCGTTGTAATGGCTCAGCTCTTTTTTATTCATTTGCATTTTCTGCGATGTGATGTGGTATTTTAGAGGCGCGACACTTGACTAACCTGAGGCTCCCGGCGGGTGCCAGTTCCAACGTTCAACGTTCAACAACTGTTATCTCAACTATTTGAAGTAATTGTGTTCATGGTCCATGGCGATGTGAAAAGTCCTTTTCATCTCCATACCATTTCTCAGGTAATATTCAATGGCCCAGCCTATAAGGTGCATGCAAATTCCGTTCGTCTTTCAGCTAGAAGTGAAACATGGCACGGCCCGAGTGCGGCCCGGAAGAATGTTCCTGGAATGCCGCGTTGTAACCGCATGTTGAAGGCCAGTCGTTTCCCAGGTGCCAGGTCTTCGCTTGAAACCACAAACCGTCAGTCATCGTATATCCACTAGCTTTCAACCATAGGATCATGAATACCACCAATCCAACACAAAGTACAAATCCAGACGTGTACGTAGATCAGTTCCTTCATAGTTTTCCGGGAGTATGCTGAAAGCGATTCTAGGGTGAAAACCATCACCATCAGAGGTGGGACTGCGATGCTCGATTTCTCGTTCTAGGTCAGCCGATTCACTTTTTTTGTTTCAGATATCCAAGTTCGCACTCAAGCGAAGCATAAACTTTCGGTTTCGAAGCAATACTACATCCAATTTTCCGTGGGCGATACCGCCCGGCCGACGAAGAAGACAAAGGAGAAAGAGAATTGTATTTCTTGGGATGAAGAGTTCTATTTGTAAGTTCGTATTCTTTACTCTACGCTCCCTAACTAAATTTTGTTAGTGATGGGGACGATCGTACCGTTTTTGTTGCGACTGTTCTCAGGAAGCATCGCATTGGAGTTCTCCACAAGGAGGATAAAGTTGTCGGGAGTCTTACGGATACCATTGGTGGAATACTGGGCAGGTTAGAGAATGGGGGTATGTGGACGCTCTTATGGCTATATCGTGTTTTGCTGACGCAATTTCTGATCAAAGTACTTGAGGCGCCTCTTAGGACTGAGGATACCAAGGAGCACGAGTCTTCCGGGATTACCGTGAGGTTCACGGTCGCCTCTCGGCCGCGTGGGGGGATTAGCGCCGACGAGGCTCAAGCTACCAATGCTGTTAGCAAGGGGACAGAAATGACGAGTGCACCCAACCCTACGCCGCGGCTCGTTGGCCCAGTGGATTCGGTGATCAACACTTCTGCAGCCGTTGTGACAGAGGTACAGACGTTCGAGAATACATGGAGTGTTCTATTACAGAGAATCGCACTTTTTAACAAGATCGTTGATCGTATCGCAGAGGTATTTGGTAGTCGGCATTCTGAAATGTTTTCCATCTGAACGTCACCCAGATTCACCCATATGCATCGCTGGCTTGGTCTGTTTTGTCGGCTGCGAACAAAGTCTGTCTACCGCTTTATATTTTGCTAGCACTCATCATTGGCCTTTTTACACTTAGGTACTCGTGGACCAACAAGATCGCGATGACCAGATTATTCGATTGGCGGGAAAAATGAGCGACACATTCACGTTCGTTCAGGACGCCGATCCCCTAAAGGTAGTTGAGGCACATAAGAAGGCCATTACACCTCTGCTCCAGCAGGTGACAGAGTGTGGATACTTCATCACTGAATACGCCAAGCAGAAGAACTTTTGTTAGTCGTTATTTGCTTCGTAACAATCACTGCTGATATCCATGATTAGGGATTCGGACGGCAAAATATACGCTCAGTGATATTGATGGAAGGATTACCGATTACGAGAACAAACTTCAAGAGCTGAAGACCAATTTCTTAGAAGGTGTTACGCTACAGTCTGGCATTACCGTCTTTCGTATGATTAATGCTGTGCAGGAACTTGGTAAGACGCACCTCCTGAGATTGCGAAGGGATACTCAGACATGGGATACAGCGGAGGCTATTGACCTGAACGACATGCCATATGCGGCTGGGGCTAGATACGTGCAGGAGAAAGGATGCTTGTCAGGGACTCGCGAAGCCGTCATCCTAGACATTTGCGACATCCTTAATGATCCCGCCGAGGATGCCCCTCGAGTATGTCTTCTCACCGGCGTCGCAGGGTCAGGCAAGTCCGCGATTGCACATTCTGTTGCTCGGTTGTACGACGGACAAGAGAGGCTAGGGTCGTCGTACTGCTTTCTTCGTGATTACATCACGGATCGCAGCCCAAAAAATGTTTTCAGTACAATCTCGCGCGACCTCGCCGACCACGATTCCCAATACAGGTCTGCTCTTTGGAAGGTCGTGAAGGACAATAAAGCACTTCGCATGTCGGCTTCACCCTCGGAACAAATCGAGCAGTTCATCATCACGCCCAGCAAGGATGTTTATGCTATAGGACCTCTCATCATCGTGGTAGATGCCCTTGACGAGAGTGGCGACAGAGGTGATCCTGATAGTCAACAATTCCGAGATTATCGGCAATTCCTTGACACCCTCTCGAAGAAATTTACCGAACCCAACTTCCCAACCAACCTCCGCTTTCTCATTACCACCCGGCCAGAGAGAGATATCCTTGACGCACTCCCGCCCTGTCCGCAAATCGTCCATAAACATCTAGGTGACGTCGAGACGATCGGCGATGACCTTGACAAATTTATCTCTCATTCACTCTCCCGTTGCTCGAAACTCGAGTCCTCTTGGCCTAACCAGGAGTGGTGTCGGTTCCTTGTCCAGCATTCCCAAGGTCTTTTCCAGTGGGCCTCGGCCGCATGCCAATTTATCAGGGGGAACGATCCTGCTGGATTTGGCCCGTGCAGACGGCTTAAGGGACTCCTGCAAACTGACAACAGTGATGGCGTTTCCTCGTTAGACAGGCTGGACAAACTATACCGAACGATTCTACACCAACTGTTTACTTTGGATGATGAGCGTCAGCAGTTTAGGGAGGTGATGGCCGTGATACTCGCGCTGAAGGAGCCCCTATCTCTCACTGCCCTCAATGCTCTCTTCATTGATGGCCTGGGCACACAAATTGAAGATACTGTTAGACCACTAGGATCGTTACTCGACGGAGTTGTAGACGAAAAGAAGCCCATCCGTCCACTTCACACATCATTCCGTGACTTTTTACTGGTCGAGTCTCGCAGTTCTACATTTCATGTTACCATCATACCCCACCATTCTCTCTCTATTGGGCGTGTATCTCTTGCATGCATGCAGAGGATGCTCAAGTTCAACATTTGTGGTCTCGAGGACTCCCGACTGCATAACAATGAGGTTCCTGACCTGAGGAGTCGGGTAACCAAGATCATTCCCCCCCACCTTGCATACTCCTGCCGATATTGGATGGATCACCTGCAACAAGCAGAGTGTACTACTGAGTTGTTGGATGAGGTGACCTCATTTTTCAAGAACTTCTTTCCCTTCTGGCTTGAAGCCATCAGCCTCCTTTGCCTTTCTTCTCCTACAACATATATCCTGGCTGCCCTAGAAACCTGCACCATCATGGAAAAATGGGTCAAGGTGGGATCAATTATGATGATGAGTATTATTAGTATTGATAATAAACTGTTAGGGCCATGAGATTGCCATCTTAGCATCAGAAGCATTTCAATTCATCAAAGTGTTTGCTCCTGTCATTCAAGAATGCACCCCTCATGTTTACCTGTCAGCCATGCCTCAGACACCATCTAGTTCACCACTTTGCCAACTATGGCTCCCCTACCTCCAAAATCATCTCTCAGTGACCTTGGGCCATCCTTCAAGCTGGCCAGCAGATGTTCTTACTCTACAAGGACATACTAGTTGTGTCAAATGTGTTGCCTATTCACCTAATGGCAGCCATGTTGTCTCTGGCTCCTTGGATAAGGCTGTCAGGGTTTGGAATCCAATCACTGGAGAGTGTGTGGTGGGTCCATTCAGAGGACACACTGATTCTGTCTCCTTTGTTGCCTATTCACCTGATGGCAGCCATGTTGTCTCTGGCTCTTGGGACAAGACCATCAGGGTTTGGAATCCAATCACTGGAGAGTGTGTGGCAGGTCCATTCCTGGGGCACACTGGTTCTGTCCTCTCTGTTGCCTATTCACCTG
>JBBPLP010000628.1:2815-15805 GCA_038089875.1 Fistulinella prunicolor
CCACCGTAGTGACACCATGATGTGTGCTCCGCTTGGATTTAGCCCAGTGGAGGTCGACTACCGTGACGCTTTTAAATAACCCCGGCCGGCTCAGATACACCTTTAGTTTAAGGTCAAGCCTAGTGACAACTTCACGTCACTTAGCATCCTTGGGAGGATTTTACAACGTTTTAAGCCGCTTATTATCTGACCTGATCATATTGACAATACTTGACAAGGTCAGAATCATATTTTGGTCATCGAATTCAACGACTTGGAGCTTGATTACGTTGAATGGGATGAGTTGTATTAACCAAGATATCGATACGCCTCGATCGATGGGGTAAAGTCGATTCCCCTCGACACAGGCCTTGTCACTTACCCAATCACCAAAGACATGTGCACCTTGCTCAAAGATTCGGGGAGAGTCATGTCGCGACTCGAATTCTATTCCGAATTGACAGACAGGATCACAGTGTGACAGGGATGTGGAGGCTATCCACTGACACCAATCCCGCTCTAAGAGCAAGGATTCCAAGGAAGCACACTGCACCTTTTCTCTTCTTGTCGTTTACGCGGCCCTTGCCTGCCGCCTTCCAAAAAATTACCCATTGAATCACTCCTCTCGCCACCGCACTTCTGATCTTGTGCACGCGTCATTGATAAATATAATCTCGAATAAAACATAAATATGATGTATCGGACCGTACAAAAGGCGATGGAAAGCGTGGAAATAGTACATAAATAAAAATAACCAAACCGTATCTGTTCAACCCGCCTTCTCTCCCGATCCCATTGCCTCGCGCACATACGCCACGCCCATCTTCGGCTCAAACACTAAATTGAACGGTTTTTTGGTGTGACACGATCCCGGGCACGAACGCCGTATCGTCGATTGGTCGCTTGACATCTTCTGCGATACGAAACGCCCAAAAGACAGTCGCTGAGGTGATAAAGAGCGACCTGCGAAATACATGCAAGCGCCAATCGTAAGCACAAAGCCCACGAAAACGATGAATTATAGGTTATCATCGCCACTGTTAGACGCTCTAACTAGTGGTTATTCATCTTGAAATACGGAGAAGAAACACGAAACACGCCAGAATTGTATCAACATAGAGTCTGGCTCGCCGGATGGCAAGGTTCGATCCGACGCACGTTCGCCGGCCGAACCCAAACGAGTAGGCTTTGAGTTCATTGTTGATGTTCCCGTCCGGTCCTATCCACCGCTTTGGGATAAATTTCTCGGGCTCGGGGAACGTGTCAGGATCACGTGTGATGCACCTGTGTAGACCGATGAGCAATATGAATGTATGGATGTCATGTTCACACGATGGCGATGGGCACCATGGATGTTGTCGACTTACCAGTGGTTTCCGAACACGGTCGCTCCCGCCGGGATGCAATATCCATTCTATGCATCTGCTTTCAGAATGATGCCGTCCCCAAATTAAACCAACGGACATACCCAAAACACATCCTTGGATGCTCGATGGGGCGCACCTGCCAGGATCAATAGAAAGTATGTTTTAGGTTCGATGCACAAACGCGCTCAACGATAAGCACTGACCGAACGGATTGACTGGTCTCCATCGCAAGGCTTCGAGGATGAAAGCCTGAAGCTCAGTGAGTGACGTCCAATCCGCAAACGTTGGTGCTATTCAAACCATTATATTTCATTATCCCCAGGAATCAGAAAGTGTAGAAATTTACGCGCATCTCGACCTACGACAGCATCCAGCTGGGCATGAACGATCGCTTGTTCTTCCGGAAAGCGTGCAGCGGCCATCATTATTGTGGAGATTGCTACCTGGGTCTACACAAAAGTCAACATAAAAATAATGTCAGGGTTAAAGGGCACGGTCGACATACAGTATCAAACGAAGCACCAACGAGCGATGCCAAAAAATATGCCGTTTCCTGATCGCTAAAGCCGCCTTCCGTCACCGTTTGGGAAAATATATCCTTGACCACCGACTGCGCATCGCTCTCCGTTGGCTATACATTCATATGGCGTGTCAACTTAGCACCAAACTCCCATTGGTCACGATATCACCACTTACCATCTGCGATTTAAACTGATGCATATACCACATCAACATCTTGTACTCTTCATCGCCCCATTTCTTGAGCTGTAGTCCATACCACGGAACGTACCGCAAGATCGGGAAATGATCTACCATGTAGTTTCCGGGAATAAGAGCACTTTGGATGACTGGAGTCATACGTTTGATGTGAAGGAGAAAAGGATTTTCGGTCAACGAGACGGGCTTTGTTTCACTGTAGATGGCACGGAACGTGACTGAGGCTGAGAAGCTGGGATCACGTAGAAATGTGAGTCATTTCTGCTGCCTTTCTCCCCCTACTTTTGTATGTATATGACCAACTCACCGTTTGACATGTAGTTTGTGTGACTCTGGATTGTCCAAGAGATCGGTCACAATATTTCTCGCAAACCCGGTCTGATCCATGTCGTATGCTAGTGTCGCCTTGGGCTGAAAATGGGCATATGCCGTCCTATCAAGGGGTCATTAGGAAGCTCGAAAAGAAACACCACGACAGCGTTGGGGACTTGCTTTCGATAGCGTCGGAGTCGGTCATCCGTGCTCAGGAGCATGAACCTCATCCCGCGGCCAAGGATATCGCTCCCCGCTACTGAATGTGGTCGATCCGCAAAGGATGCGCCCTGCTTTTCCATCAACTGTGTCGCTTCCTAAAGTGGATAAGGGTGGAAAATAAATAAAAGTCAGGGTATCACGACGATTAACACTGACTTTGTGGCGGCCAATGATGACAAGCACGTCACGGCCCTGTCTAAGAGAGACGACGGGGCCATACTCTTCGATCCATGATTGGATCTGTCTTGGTGGGCTGGCAGGGTCAGATCAGAGGTCAGTCTCGATACATACTTAACCCAGGGAGCAGGACGCACTGGCGCGCGTGGGGTGAACCGGGTGGTCCGGGGGGAAGGAGGGCATACTTCTGCCGTTGCTGACGACGGTCGATGATGTACACCACAGCGATGGCTGCGAGGGCGAGTGACAGGGAGGGGAGAAAGAAGGGGCCGTCGAGCTGCATCATTGGCACCAGATAGTATATTTCTGAGAAAAGGGGAGGTAGGCGGGTGGAATGTACATGGGCGAACAACTGGGTTTGTATTTAAGACAAAACCGCACGCCAAGAGGCGGGTACCTCTGCACAGGAGGATAGTTTACACATCGGGATTAGGAGTCGCATTCTCGTTGTTGTATCGAGGATGCAGAAGCACAGCACGCCAGTGTCTTCTCTTCTGACCCAGCCTCTGTTCAGGGTGGATAATCAAATTACTATGCCAGTATTGTACGTTACATGCACCGAGATTTGATTGGGTGTCTGACCTGATAAAGGTGCTGAGTCGGTTCAAAAAATGGGATCCCGGAAGCTTTTTTTTGGTGCTGCGTCGTTATGACCTCAATCACTAATGCTAGACGATGATGTCATTGCTCACCAGGACTACACTGCGGTCTGATTGGATTAGGTGACTTGGGTATCCTATCGAAGGTGAACTGTTGGTCAGGTTCTACCAACAATGAGCAGTCGGCACGAGTCGGTTAGTACCAGCCGTCGGCAGTTTATCTGTCACCGTCCGATGACCCGGTGATTGAAGGGCTTATAGTCGAGTACAGCCAATCTAATATCGCTTGAAAATACCTGTCAAAAAAGTGACATATGCCAGCTCCGATGGGCCTCAGGTCGGACTGAAGGATGGCACTAACGATAAAAGGGAACGTTCAGCCTCAATACAAGTGACATTTCAAGGTTAGGGTCAAAGTTAACTGGCATGATACCCTTAAATAACCGGCTGGCCCAGACAGACCTTCAGTCAAAGATCAAAACCTTGAGGGCTCAATCACCAAATATGCGTGAGGAGCTCGCTCAACCTTGCCCTTCCGGGACTAACCAATTCTAATTCTACTCCGAATTAACAGGTGGGACGACAGGAATGCGACCTTGGATGGATATGGCTATCCACTGCAATGCAATGACTTATCAATTCCGCTCTAAAAGTAAGGATGAACACCTCACCTTTTCTTTTCTTGTCGTTTACACCGAGATCTAGCATCACCTGCCACAGTGCCACTTCCGTAAAGTCGCCCATTGAATCATTCCCTTCATGACCGCACTCTTGCCAATCTGCAAAAGCAGACAATAACGTAACCGCTTGACGACTCTGATAAGGCTATTCTGAAAGCTCTGATTGGTGGATTTGTCGGTGACAAGGTTCTTAGCTACTTACTAGGCCAAACGGAGGTTCAAAAGGGAGAAGAGCTCGGGTAGCTTTCTAGTTTGCACATGGAGCATGACAGGGATTCAAGTTCGGAGCTTCAATGAATCCTCCGTGCCTGTTGTGCTCCACATGCAAACCGTTCGGGTCTCCGAGTCGTAGTTCGTGCTATGACCCGCTTTTTCTCTCTCTCAGTGAGATCAGAATACAGAGAGGGCCAAGCAGTGAAAAAAGGTATGCTCAAACGTCACATACGTGTCCGATAGACATGTCTGGTACCCAGACCTACGGTCTAATGAGGCAAGGCATCGACAGACATAGACATGCCGTTCGACAGAGCCTTGCATTTAACACTATTCACCTCTCCCTCATAATTTGGCGGCGATCGTTGTCCCGGAGGGCCCACCATAACATGCGTTGACCGTGACATTGCCTAGAGACGTGCTCCAATTCAGCAAGTTTCGGTCGTCGTGTTCTATAGGAGCCTGGTTATTCGAATGGACAGGATGCACTGGCCGACAATTGGACCTTGAATTATTTACCGCCACTAGGCGGAATCTGATTTAAAACCATGCTTGAAGAGGAGTGGACCTTCGAAGAGCACTCGTTGTCGATAACTTCATGTTGTGTTTTGCCTCTGCGTGCGCCGATCGCGCCCATTCTCGCGGATTCAAATTCTACTCACAATATCAAATGACGATAACCGACCACTAACAACTACTGGATCATGATCATGACACAGCCCGCACGGTGAGAGGGATAACATCGATATCAAATCTTGGCAGGTGCAACGATGCTAAGTGGAGTTTCCTTGGGCGAGGTCGTCGATCCACTTGATGATCTTGCAGTCCTCCAGCTCGGTGTTTGTCTGCGAAATACGAAATAAATAAGCCATGTCGCTATATCTGGCTGACCGGATTGGCACGGGCGTCACGCCCTGCTCCTCGTAATATACTGCTGGAAAATATGGAAAAAAGGGCCCATTTGACATGGAATCGTCATCCACGAGGGCTGCTAACTTGCCTTTGTTCCCCACTTGGATGGGTTTGTCGATGCCCCGACGACAGCATACTTCTTGTAGGTCAAGAACGTTTGCTTCTCCGAGTTCGAGGTGACTATATCCGAGGTTGATAGGTGGTGAGTGAACGAGTGATGCCGCTGAATGGAAGATGAGAGACCGTGTCCGCATGATGATCATCTTCGTCCGATGAAAACCCGCTAGAATTGCGCAACTCTGAGTGTTTGCTGGATCATGTTACCATGGCTCGACGTGTGCTGCACCTTCCCCCATGCTAAGGCGTAGCAAATGCAATCCATTTGCCGAGCGTCGCTAGCTCTCGGCAACGTAAGGGTGCAATTGCGCACGGACCACCTCCAAAACATATATAATCCAAGCCCCCACATCTTGAATCCTTAGAACATACTCAGCTAGGATCTATTTTATAGAAACTAACTCGAGTCTCGCATGTTTACTCATGCCACATCCTTCAAATCCATTCGATGACATCTGCGCTCACTCGTTCGACAGAGAACATGGTCTCCACTGTCTGGTGGGATCTCGAGGACGTTTGGTTCCGCGCTCAGCTGGGCTGTTTACAGCGCGGCGAGTCGGAACCAGCGAGTTGAGCGTCTGTCTGATGGATTTTCTTTACCTTGTACTGTTCTCCACTGCGTTTCGAATGTTTGCAATATATGTTTTTGTTGGCGCCGTAGCATTTTGTGTAAAATTTTCTAGTAAGTGTTGCCCGAGTCAGATTTGATTATTTCTGGATGTAACAGTCGGATAACCCCGCCCTAGAAACAAAGAACTGCACTCCTTTCTTTCTCAGTGTCATTGATAGCCTGCTAAGGTTCCACCTTGAATCATATATTCATGATTGTACTCCTGGACTATAGTCTATCTCAACCTCGATAATGCAGCAACCAAGTATGTGGAAAGCATGATACTATGTATGATCCCATATACGGCATAAATATTGACCCAGTGCGCAAAAAAGTGATGGAAGCATGGAAGTATAGGTACGTGAACAAATAATCAGATCGCGGCCAAAATCTTAACCCGCCTTCTCTCCAGTTCCCATGGCCTCGCGCAAATGCGCCACGTCCGTCCTCGGCTCAAATACCAAACTAAACGGTCTTTGGTGCGACACGATGCCAGGTACGAACGCCGTGTCGTCGATCGGCCGCTTGACGTCTTCTGCGATACGAAACGCCCAAAAGACGGTCGCCGAGGCGATATAGAGTGACCTGCGAAAAACGCGCAAGGGCAAGCGTCACATTAGAACAAAGTCCACGAGGACGATAACGATAGATTAATCAGAGGACAGTATCGCCACCGTTTCGACGCCTCCACTATAGGGAATTTGTATTTCGAAGCACGGAGCACAAAGCACGGCGGAATTACGTCGACATGGAGACGAGGCTCACCGGATAGCGAGGCTCGATCCGACGCAGGTTCGCCGGCCGAACCCAAACGAGTAGGCTCTAAGCTCATTGTTGATATTCCCGTCCGGTCCTATCCACCGCTTCGGGATAAACTTTTCGGGCTCGGGGAACGTGTCGGGATCACGCGCGATGCACCTGTGTAAGAGCGATGAGCGGCGTGGGCGTGTCATAGTTTCCGCCGGCTTACCAGTGGTTTCCGAACACGGTCGCTCCCGCCGGAATGCAATATCCGTTCTATGAATATGGTTTCAGAATGATGCTGTGCCCAAAGATAACAAATGGAAATACCCAAAACACGTCTTTGGATGCCCGACGAGGCGCACCTGGGATCAATAGAAAGTATGTTAAAGGTTGGTATGCACGAGCGTGCCTGGCGGTAGACTGACCGAACGGGTTGACTGGTCTCCATCGCAGGGCCTCGAGGATGAAAGCCTGAAGCTCAGCGAGTGACGCCCAATCCGCAAATGTCGGCGCTATACAGATAACTATAACTGTTTGTTCCCAGGCAATGGAAAACGTAGAAACTCACGTGCATCCCGACCAACGATAACATCTAGCTGAGCATGAACAATCGCCTGTTCTTCCGGAAAGCGTGCAGCGGCCATCATGATAGTGGAGATCGCCACTTGGGTCTACAAAACAATCGATAAGAATAATGCTATGGTCAAGGAGCTCGACATACAGTATCAAACGAAGCGCCGACAAGCGATCCCAGAAAGTATGCCTTTTCCTGTTCGCTAAAGTCGCCCTCCATCGCTGTTTGGGATAGGATTTCCTTGGCCACCGAATGCGCCCTGCTCTCTGTTGCCTGCACATTCATGTAACGAATCAATGCAGTGCTCAGCAGTCTATTGGTCAAGATACCTCCATTTACCATCTGGTTTCTAAACTGAGACATATACCACATCAACATCTTGTACTCGTCCTCGCCCCATTTCCTGAGCTGTCGTCCGTACCACGGCACGTACTGCAAGATCGGGAAATGATCCACCTTGTAGTTTCCCGGAACGAGCGCACTTTGGACGATCGGAACCATACGTTTGAGGTGAAGGAGAAATGGGTTCTGCGTCAACGAGACGGGTGTGGTTTCGCCGTAGATGACACGGAACGTGACGGAAGCAGAGAAACTGAGAACAAGTTGAAGCGTGAGTCATTGCCACCACTTTTCCTTTTCCCCCCTTTCGCTTTTCGCTTGCATAGATATGACCAGCTCACCGTTTTACATGTAGTTGGTGTGACTCTGGGTCATCCAAAAGATCAGTCACGATGTTTCTCGCGAATCCGGTCTGATCCGCATCGTATGCCAGTGTCGCTTTGGGCTGAAAATGGGCATGCGCCGCCCTGTCACGAGGGACTTTAGCTCAAAAGGGAAGCAGCGCGACAATGCCGGTGACTTGCTTTCGAAACCGTCGGAGACGATCACCCGTGCTCAACAGCATGAACCGCATTCCCCGGCCAAGAATATCGCTCCCCGCCACTGAATGTGGCCTATCCGCAAAGGACGCGCCTTGCTTTTCCATCAACTGTGTCGCTTCCTGAGGGGGATGAAAGTGGGTAAGTAAAAAAAGACGAGCCATCACGAGGGTCAAGACTGACATTGTGACGGCCGATGATGACGAGCACGTCGCGGCCTTGTTTGAGGGAGATGACGGGGCCGTACTCTTCGATCCAAGATTGGATTAATCTCGGGGGGCTGGTGGAGTCAGGTCAGAGGTCAGTCTCTAACCCAAGGGACAGAACGCACTAGCGCGCATGGGGCGAACCAGGCGGTCCGGGAGGGAGGAGAGCATGCTTCTGCCGTTGCCGATGACGGTCGATGATGTACACCACACCGATGGCCACGAGGACCAGCGACAGGGAAGGGAGGAGGATGTAACCGTCGAACTGCATTATTGACACGAAATAGGAGGCTGCTGAAGAAAAGGGAGGTGAGCGGATGGGACGTACATTGTCATGCGATTGGGTTCGTATTTAAGAAGAAATCGCGCGCCACGGAGAGGCGGAGACCCCTGGAAGGACGGTTTACACATCAAGATTAGGAATCACTTTATCACCATTGTACCGAGGATAAAGAAACACCGCACGCCGGTGTTTTCTCTTCCAACCCAGCCTCGCAAGATGGGCAAATGGCCACCCCAAAGGGGTTGATATTCACTGGATAACCCATTCTTGAGCCAATATTGGATGTCCCATCGACCAGGATTGGATTAGGTAGGTGACCTGATGAAGACATTGTAGAGTCGACTCAAAAATGGTTATCCGAGAGGCTTTTTTGATGCCGAGCGCCGTTAGGTTGGGGATTCCCCGCTGCGTGTCCACTCTGGACCCAGTCCTCGATCACCAATCCTGGATGACTTGTCGCTGCTTCCTGCATGCCAACATGATTTGATTAGAATGAGGCATCAAAACTTGACATGTACTGTCAATAGAATAATGAACGGTCAGGTCCAGCCGCCAACGACGGCCAGTCGATACCACTCGACTACTGGCCGTCGGCAATTTTCCTGTCGCTGTCAACAGCCCACGGATCGAAGCGCCCATCAAGTACAGCAATCCAATATTTCTCGAAAAACACTTGTCGAGTATGTGACGCGCGGGCTTATCATGTCTCCGGTCTGATTAGAGGATGGCTAGTAATGAAGAAGGAAGTTTCAGCCACAACACAGGTAAACCCTTGGGTTTAGAGAGGCCAAAGTCGACCACTACGAGTTGCTTTAAATAACCATGAGCGGCTCCGAAAGGCCTTCAGTCAAAGGTATAGCTACGAGCTCGTGGCGACAGCGTGTCTTCTCGTTGATGTTCTGTTCCCAGTAAGTGGGGAGCGCGGCTACTTGATAAGACATTGTAGGCTCCTCACGTTCACGTCATCCGACTTGGTCGTACTGACAAAGACGACTTCATATCCCGTTCCCGGAATCCAACGGGAGCCTGATTATCCTAATGAGACGGGATTTATTGGCCGACAAGCGGCCGTGTCCGGTTCCTGTATGCCCCTATCCAAATACATTATTTATAGAACAAGGTGGGTGGGGGGTTTATTTCCGCCGTTACACTGCGTCTATGAAAAGGCACATTGCTGCACTTACATTTTTTATGCCTAATCTGCAATGACATGGGAAGTTGCAACACGATGGCAATGATGGATGGTAGTCAAGTATCGAACGCATCGTACAGTCTGAAAAAGTATAAAGAGACATTGTGTACGGCGGTGATTGCAGTTGCATGATGCATGATGCATGATGCAGGCCAGTAGATGACCCGAGATTTTAATTGTGCTGACAGAGCCTCTGCGAGAAAATGCTTCTCAACACCGCACTGGACGCTAAACTGAGCCTTCAACGTGAGACTCTGTTTTCATATTACTATGGTCACCTACCACGGAGTCCGATGTAAGGGTGAAGATAACGTCGAGGGTTGTCACGATGCCATGTATAACCACCGACGCCGGCACACCAGGGTGAGTTCCAGAGGGAAAGGGGAAGCGACTGTTTTGTAGCGAGCAACGTCGACGTCATCTGGGTAATTTGGCTGTCCAGCGCCAAGCTCAGACTCTGGTGTCAATTCAGAGGTCTGTCGATCTGGAAGTGCTAACCGATATATAGACGCACTAGTAAGTAAGAGGCGAGTCGATCGCTTCTATATCAATGGGGTAAAGGTGATTTGATGAGACTGCTGCTTGAGGCCATGAGGACACAATCGCCCAAGTCTTGCGTGAACGCACGCCAGATTATTCCCTCTCAGGAACAATTATGTCGCAAATTCGATTTCTACTCCCAACCAACGGATAAATTTCGGAGGCTATAACTGACCATTGCAATGCACTCATATCTATCCTGCCTGAGAAAGAGGAAGTGCCGTACTGCTCCTTTTCTTTTCTTGTCATTTTCGCCGAAGGCTCACCTCACCTGCCCCCTTTCTTAAACTTACCCACTGAACCATTCTCTCCACGACTGCACTCCCAGAATGAGTACTCGTCATCCGACAGAAGCGCAGTGATCCCCGCCCCAACCACAGGTCCGTGACAACAACGCCTCCGGAAGTGAATGCTCCGAGCCAGTCTTCTCTCCCTTCTGATCTCCCGTAAAACACGTTTATTGTACTGCCTCCTAAAGATAGCTCCATTTCAGTGGCCCCAAAACTGTGTCTTATTCGGGCATCAGAACTGAGAACACGACATGATCCCAGAAGTCTGACAGCAAGTAGAAAATGAATTCTGGTATTGCCTGAGAACACTTACCAAGCATGTTGGTGCCAGTGACACTCCCTCGACGAGTTCTGATCAATGTTGGAGGATGGCGATTATGTAGCAAAAAGAAGGAAATAGCACTGGTACACAAAGTTTCCACGATGCAGTTTGGCGCCGAGCGCTACCTGCCAAGAGTCACCACAGTGTCTAAGTCCCCTCCACGTCTTCGATCAACTCTTGCAACTCAAAGTTCCGGTCGATACTATCAAGCGATTAATCGGGGATTTACTAACATCCTACAGGGCACCTGAGGCTTGGGCATGAGCGTTTGAGCTCTAACCTCCCTTACTGCAGCCAAAATCAACTGGCGGGGCGCAACGCCCATCTTAGAGCACGGCCAGTGATGGCCAGGAGGACTATGTACTCCTTTAGACACCGACACTCCGCTCGGATCCGGCGGCTCCCTCTGCCCCTGGCCCTTGAAGGTCAGACATATTGGAACCCGTTCCTGGTAAGTACCGAGCTCGGTTACTTGCTAACGGGAAATTGATTCTTCGATGTTCAAGCCGCTCATCTTCCATCCTGATGGCAATGACAAAGACGCACTAGCCGACAATCAGCACTTCACTTCATTACCGCCCTGCACCTACTAGGTGGAGTCTGATCAGAAACACTGCTTGGGGAGGCGCGCACGCGGAACGGTTGTTGTGATTTCTAAACTACACCGTATGGATAACTTCATGGCGTGTTTTACCTGCCCGCCCACCCCCGTCGACCATGTCCGATTCGAATTTTACTCCGAATATCAAATGACTGCAACCAGCCACCACGTTCATATTAATCCCGCTCTAGGTACAAGGAACTGCACTGCTCTCTCCCCTTTCCCTTCTCCTGTCATTTACGCTGATGTTTCACCTCATCTGCCTTTGGTGAACTCGCCTATTGAATCCTTCCGTCCATGACCGCCGACTCCTGATCCACATGCGCGTCGTCGGAGCACTGCGATGAGAAACACAGTTTCCCCTAAGGCGCCGGCCACAGGTTCATGGCATCAGTGCCTTAGGACGTGAACAGGTCATGCGTAAACGTACCTGTCTCTTAGCTCGGACATGGACCTCGTGCGGATCGTCTGTCTCTCACATTTCGTGCAATGGTCTCGTCGAGGGCAGCGATCTCACCCAGCTGGGAGAGAGAGGAGAGCGCGCACCAAAGGTAGGTTGTGGAATGGCGTGTCATTCCACACATCCAATTCCACATCTCGACCTTGGAAAATAGAAAAAGGACCCGACAACAATGCACGTCCAGTGATCATCCAGACAGGCCCCGGCTCAGGGGTTCCGAAACTGATTTCTTGACCTACACGTATCCCTACCAAGCATTCAAGACTTATCGGGACAACTTTTGGCAGAGTACCCATTCTTCTCTGATATTTACTTTCCATTCGAAACTTGGGAAGTGCCGCCTGGCGTCGGCAGAAACCTTGCTTGTTACTTGCGCGGTTCGGCTGGGAATGACTCAGTTGAGCTGTTGACGACGTGATTGACCAGAGATGGCATGGTTGGGTGGTAGATGGTGCCGTTGGCTACTGACAACATCGTTGGGCTGGGAATAGTGCCGTTGGGGAACTTGGGTTGGTCGCTGGACTGCGGCCTACGGTTTTATCGATCACAGTGCACAGGAGAAGACCATATCAGCAGTTGCTTCTGCATACTGGGCTGAGTGAATCATTGAGTATGTACGCTAAGTGTCGCTATCTTTACCGCTTGGTTGCTGACTAATTAACTTCTCACAATTCACCAGGAAAGGAAGGAGTTTCAGATGGTCAGTCGTTCCCACGATTTTTGGATCCGCAGAAACCTTGACAAGCAAGGTGATGACAAGCAAGGTGATACCCGGTTGAACATGTAACATGGTTAAGAACATAAGCAAACCAAAGGTCTGCGTGATGTTGTAATAGTACCGTCAGATGGTAAAAAATAATATATGGTGTACGCGCGGGAGAAGGGCAAGTGTTGGAATTGGAAATCGGTGTTGGACGACGTTGGTGAGATTAGTTTCGTATTGTCAAACACTTCACTTCATTTGCGCTTTATGTCCTATATGCGAGGCTTATTTG
>JBBPLP010000629.1:0-15804 GCA_038089875.1 Fistulinella prunicolor
CCGTCTGCCTTTGGTCCGGCCCTAATATGGATCCTTGTAGGCTCATTATCGCCATATACACATATTGCGTACGTATACCCAATTACTAGTGTCTCGTCTACCTCGCGCACCTAATGCATCATTCTCCACCTCAGGCACTACTTTTCGGACCTTTTAGACCCCATTTAGGTGGGGTTCCTTGTCGAGGCGAAACTGACCAAATAGGTCCAGAATCCACCCCGGCAATGTCCGTTGGGTTCTATTAGCCGCAGCTGCTTCGCTTCGACCGTCAGGGAAACGTTTTGCGAAGCTCTACAGATTCTCCTCACACCAGACATGCGGTTCTGAGATTGTATAACGGTGAGTTTTCACTACATCCCCTTCACGTCTCTCTCCCTCAATATGGCCTCTGAACCAGGAACACGGGCAGCACTACCCAGCACCTCTAGTGGTCTAGGGAAGCATTTTAGCTCACCTCGTAAAGTCAGAAACCCTAAGAAAAGCCGGCAATTCGTTTCCATCCCTGGTCGAAACAATAAACGTCAACGGCTCCTCGACCGCCTCGACGATCTCCTCAGCCATAAGCAAGGGTCCACTCCAGATAGCGGTTCCGGACTCAGCCTCCCGCAATCTCAGCACGTTGAGGACGATACTTCAGCAGATGTTGATGTCGTTCCAGAATTTCAGTCCGTCTCAGATCACCACTACGATGTCTTAGACGATAACGATACCCCCGGAGCCGAGATCAGTCGAGTGCCGAACACTTCACGCCGCTTCGACAATTGGAGAAAGATCATCCCAACGTTGGTCGAGCCATTCCTCCGATACATTACGCGGACCATTGGCAAACCTATACCCCCGCCTGGCTCCACTCTCTCCGTGTGTGCACAGGGATGCAATCCCAAGAAGACTGTGCTTGTATGCCTCTATTTCGACCGTGCGTACTATTACTGAGTTTAGTCGCACACTCTTGATGCAATTATTAGATTTTTCATCGACCACTGTGCACTCATGCAATTGCGCCTCTCTTGCTCAAGTCCTTGTGCACTACGGGCTATTCCCTACGGCCCCCCTACAGCCCCGGATGGCAGTGTCTGTAGAGCTGCTGTCTTTCTATCGCGCCCTGTTTGAACGATCATGTGATGCCATCAATGCATTGGCATCTGCGCTCAATTCGCATTACATCCGGCGAGGCTTCCGTATCTTAGGACGACAGGTAACGTACCTTAATATAACTTGGTATCAGTATTAACGTATTTCCAGGGCAAGACTGTTCAAGAGCCATTCCGTCGCAGTTTAGGCCATGCAGTCCAATGGTTCGACATTTTACAAGTCGAGATTGAACGTCGTGTAGAAACAACACTTGCCACCTCTCGCGCGCAGTTCCCTGAAGCACACCTTCTAGATCGCCAACAAGAAGGTCAGACCAACGATTCCACAACTTCTCCATCTTCCTGCTCATCGGTCCTCATTCAACGCTGCCCCGCATGCTTTGGGGGCAATACCTATGGGCGTCTGCTCTCAGATGGCGCAGACATACATGTAGCTACCGATGGGAATTTCCATCACCGTCACAGGAGGTCTGCTGGTGAGAGCCCGGCCTTCTATGAGCCCATCTATTTCCTTTCGAAAGCGCAGGTCGATGCCGTGGGCCGACGCATCGTCAAGGCGCGCAAGCGACCTGCTCGCCAACGCCACGTTCAGGTACCGGATGTTGCCGTCGACCAATGCGAATCATCTTACGAAGCTGCTGATGGGAAAAAGCAAAAAGCAGCAATGGACAGCTTTGACGACACCGGGGTGATGGCTCTGATATGCCGTCATGACATTCCCCTCTTCTTTGCTAATATCGACACGCCCGGGGAGCAGCAGAAGTACAGTATTGCGCTGATTGAACATTTATTCTCCCTCCTCCCACGCGACGCTACTGTTACCGTCTTCTATGACGTAGGGTGTGTCACAGATCGTTCATTACAACAAGTACGTCAAGTCTGTGCCTATAACCTTTGAACTGACCGTCGCCCGCAGTACGACATACTCGACAACAATGTTGTTTCACGGTTGCGGTTTGCAACGACAGCAATGCATGCCTATGGGCACGAGTGGGCGTGCCAACTGGTATACAACCCCCGCCTAGTCGAAGGTCTTGGTTTGTCGGATGGCGAAGGAACAGAGCGGCTATGGTCGCGCCTCATCAAACTCATAGGCATAGAGCGTGCATCTTCGGTATGTATACCGTGTCGCTGCAATAAGTTTTCTTATATTAGCCGTTTATAGCGTCAGCGCCGCATCTGGCTTCTCGATCGCCAAGCGTCGGCCATCGGTCTCGACCTGCGGAAAGAATTAGGTTCCTGGCTTAAGCGCCGCCTGAAGAAGGGGATCAGGGATCAGGGTGGGGCAGCTCAAGAAGCCCTTGATATTAGTGGAGTACCCATCGCCGTCCTGCAGGATCAATGGATGGCACAACGAGCTGCACAGCTCTCCATACGAGCTCGTATGTTTCCCTGGTATATGTTGTCGCTTTACCAACATGATCTAGATGCACCTGTGAGGCTCAAAAAAGAACTTGATAGTATCCTTGTATTACAAGCAGACCTAGACGCGTCTGAGCGTGCACTGCAAGCCGCTCGTACCGCGATCGAGAATGATAGCACGACTAGGAATGCTCTCGACGTTCTCGACAGCATGGAACGTAGCCACCGCCGCCTCCTTGAGAAGATCGAAGCATTGTACACTTCGTTGAATGTCCAAAATCAATTTCCGCAGTTAGAAGGCGTGCCTCTGGAATTTGTACGGACTTTACTCATGGCTCGGGACCTCAAAATCAATATTCGTAAAAGGGCAATCGGAAGTTTCTTTGAGTGGGACAAGCTGGATCGGGCAGTCGGCGGTAAAGACAAGACACTAGGTGCGTGATTAACTCTCATGCTATTCCTCAGTTCTGATCAAGTTGTAAGGTACGAAACTACACCAACAAACTCGCAAGGCCATAGCAAAGCGGCAGCCCGCCCTTATGTCTGCTATCAAAAAGTACAACAGATATTGCGAGCAACTAGCAGAATTGTACGATCCGACCTTCGCGATCCCGTTACCTGCACCACTGCCCACAAAACTTGCTGAACTACGTAGTGAGCAGACGCTTTTGCAAGATGTGTGGATATCGCCTGCGGCAGGCGACATCCCTCGGTGGTTAGAAGATACGGATGTGCGTGATGGCATCCGCGCGATGTTGAAACGTGAACGTTGCCGTGAGGAACAACGCCGCCTCGGCATGGAAGCGGACAATATGTGCCGTTGGTTCGGCTTGCAGCTGTTTGCCGTCGAGGTTGCGATACGGCGCCCTGAAAGTGAGTTATCCCGCTCTGGATCGGATACAAGGTACGCTAACGAGATCCGATCTAGATTCACTTCTATCTACTGTGTTGCAACAGCGCCGCGAAGAAGTACTAGGGCTGCAGGAACACTGGTCCACACCTCTGGCATCTCTGGTACGCTACATGGCTCAAGCGAAGGAGGCTGTTGAACTCGCTGAACGCATCTCGGGCACTGCGTCTGATGTCACGCAGTTACACTGGCTTCCGCCAATTACATATCTACCAACCACCGCCGACCTCGACGACGACGGAAATGACATCGAAGATGACTTTCCTTTCATGGAAGCTCTCCCACAGCCCGAACAGGTGCTACTGGATGACATCTTGGACGGCGGCGATTACGAGGACGAAGACGTCAACGAAGGCAATGAAGCCACATTGACGGCGAAACTTCAGTGGAAGCTACCTCACGTAAGGGACGCGTTAAATCGCCTGGTAGTCTTTTTTGACATTTTCCCATAGAGCCTTACTGTCGATGAGTTCGACATTCCCAGCAATTTGCTTGTCGAAGGCGAGAATTTAGAACGTGTTCGCCCTCCCACTGACGGTTTCCCTACGCTCGTATTTGAGCCCAGAGCGACTGAAATCTTAGGCTGTTACAACGCCCGGCTCAATGACACGTGCATCAATGGATGCGCCGCTCTTCTTTATTCGCAGTTTATCTCGCCTCGTTCCCGTGAGATTGCCATATTCTCGACCCACGACCTTCCTCGAATCCGATACAATGCTGATGATAACGTCATTTGGCGGAATATGTCATGGACCAAGTATTGGGAAAAATTTCTATGGATTTTACCAATCCATCGTCCCTCGCCATGTGGACATTGGGTTTTATGCACCATTGATCTTACCTCGCGCCGCCTCCTGCTCTTCGACAGTCTTGCAGAGGAACGCCCATGGAAGAGAGAGATACAAGTAAGCTTGACCATCAATCCAAAAAAGTGCGCCTCACACTTACATTCTAGGACATCGCAACCCTTATCACACGGCTTTCGAAGCTCGCGTCATCGAAACACAATGTCCCACGCATGGACGCGGGAGAATGGATAGCAACTCCTACCTCGGTACGTTAGCACAGCCATGCACTCGCCTTCCAAATCGTTAACGTACATCTAGGTAATTCCAGTGCAGACCAATGACGTAGACTGTGGTTTATGGGTGCTCGCACAAATCGCAGCAGTATTGAGGGGTCACGACATTACTGCGTTAAAGGAATCTGATATGGATGCCTTCCGGCAATACCTTCGAGCACTTGTCCTCCGGATCCCAGTACTAGTTCCGATGTAACTGATCTAAATATATCGTAGGCTCAATCCGTACAAAGCTTTGCATGGTATGACGTAGTACCCGGCCTGACTTGGAGACACCCTGGGCACGAATCTTTTGGTGGACAATGTACGTACACTGACTCACGATGCCTTTGCACTGGGATCAGTCAGCATGAGGGACAACTTCCTAGAACGTCGACTCTATTTCTTCAAGGCAGGATCTCCGCAGAGCCCCCCCCTCCCGTTCTGATAAAAGGGATGTAATTAGAGGGTCAGTGGATGACACCTTTTATCCATCAGGTACCGCGATTCCATGAGCACCGATACCAAACGTCTTAACGTGTGGCTAGTTATCGGTGGGGATGACCCTGGTATTTATCGGAAGAGGTGGGTAGGGAAAGCTTTCGCATAGTGAACAACTCTGACCACTAGTCCGGCATTCGGTGGTAGTCCCAGCATTCCGTGTGGTCGCTCCTCTCCGCCGCTACCGATCGCCATCGAATGTTTGTCGATGGATGAAGCCACTTCCATTCAGCGTGTATTGCAACCTGTGGTACAATCCCTGTCTACAACCCCGAGCTCTGCAGAAGTGCTGAGTGCTTTTGGTCGCGTATCCGCGGTCAAGACTCTCTTCAATCACGAAGTGCAGGATTTTTACTCTGTAGTCGTGGGCAGACCTGCTGGTATTCATCGATCGAGGTGAGTGTTATGTTAGCCTGATATCAGGGTACCCCTGACTCCAACGCGCTGGTACTGGCAGGCAAGGCGCCACCGATTCCGAGGGTTCGTTTACTCACCCCCGCTGGATGCACACGACGGATTTCTGGGAGGCGCTTGCGTTCATGATTGTCAAGGGTATCGAAACACGCATGCCTCCACTGCTGAGTTCTCGCGACGAAGACGTCGGTGAGTCTATTCATTCTAGTTAAGTATGTGCTCGCCGCATAAGCATTACGACCAGCGCCTGCAGATGTAGATGCGGGTTCCGTCCATTCGTTGGAGGATGTGTTTACAAGCAGCCTTCGACTTGGCCCCCCCACCCCGAGGCGACAGCCCTCACTTCAGCCCGCGGCCATGAGTTTGCCTTCCAGCCTATCTAGATCTGATTCACGCACAAGCATAACAACTGGTATGTTGTCGCCTCAGTCCCTTTCCTCTAGTTGAATTGATCGGTGCCTTTCACCGCGAAGCCCGATCATCTCCGATCCGTCCCCTGGGAAACTCACAAGCCACCGCCTCGCCGATAATCTACACACATGTGCGGACGCTACGAGGGATTATAGAAAGTCACTATCACCGTATGGTAGCCCAAACGGGAAGCAGTGAAGCTCAGGCAGAATTACTTGGTGGTCCCGCTACCCACTACCTCGTTGCTCATGGCTATACACAGTTGGCTATTGACACCATCATCCAAACTTGGCGAGAGACCGACTCCCAAGTGGAGTTTATGTTGCATCTTGCAGGACTAGGCATGGCATTAACGGAGGCGAGTTACCTGTGGGATCTGATTAGCACATAACCAGATGTATGTAGTAAATTGCCAACTGTCAGCTTGCGTCTGAATCGGTTCGATTCATACCCCTGAGTTACGGCACAGTCACAGTCACTCTGTCACCACGCTACCAGACTTCACGGCGACTTTAAAACCTTTCGCTCGTATGTCCTCCGATAACCCCTCGATCTCCTACCGTCGCTATCGGATGCCGCGACTGATCTTTGGAACTTTCAAATCGCTAGTAGTATCGGGGGGGGGGGGTTGACCCCCGATCCTTCAACTATACCGGCAGCCTGGACGAACTACGTATCTCCAAACCTCCGTCTGCGCAAGCAAAACAGATCCCGTTTTGTTCGCAATCCACTAACTAAATGTTTGTTACCTTCTTTCAAAGTTTTTTCTACGCCAAACCTTGAGTACCAGAAGATCTGGATACTGGTATATGTACCGCCGACGGCCATGCAGTTCGCCGCTTGAGATTTCCCAACCTCATCCGACTTGAAGCTTTGCGATTTTTTTTTCTGCATGAATGTATGTTTTCTATTCATCTGGCTTGGGGTGCAACACTCATTGTTCGCTGAAGATGTCACAAAACGGCGAGAGCTGCCCTAGCATCCATTCACAGCCCGATGGTCCGAGCCATGACATAGGAGGCCTGGTCTCGAACGAGGAGCAGATCGGTGGAGGCCGTCGTCAACCATCTCTGCCGCCCGTCCTTACGCCGACACGCTTCCGCACAACCGTAAAGGCCACAACCCGTGACTCTGGTTTGGTTCGACAAGCACAAGCTCGGCGTGGCCGATTGCTCGATGACATTCCAACATTAGCAGCATCCGAGGACGATCCGTTTGCCGCACACCCGGATTCTTGCACTGCCGGCAAGGAGGCCACAGTTCAATGTGCGAGCCTCTTGTTTGCCTCTGCCAGTCCTGGAGACCACGCTGTAGAGACTCGGGCGTCTCTACGGTCGTATGCCACCTTCTCACTCCGTTTTGAATACGTTTACTGTTACTTATACCTTTGTCCTTCTCCGTAGTACCTTCAGACCGGCCCGCCGCTCGTTAGGCAGGGCCGCCGCCCACCTTAGTACGCCCGGCGCCGGCCCCGGTTGGACCGCGTGCAGGCCCGGTCGCCCCGGTCCTCAGCGGGCCCCGGTTCTTGCGCCGCCGGCTCCGTTTTACCTTGCATTGGTTCCGTTCCGTTTTACTCAGCGTTTTTACTTACTTGCTACCCTCTTTGGATACATCGGACGTCCCTTTGGGCGCTCCGTGTTTGATCGGGCCTTGCCCCGAAACCTTATTTTCATTACCTTTTATAGTTTTCCGGCCCCTCTCCTTGTACCTAGGCCCGGGTATGCCCGGTCTATAAAGCATTGTAGTAGGGACTTACAATCCAGCTTCCGTTTGGCTCACAACTACCGTCCACCGTACCGACTGTCACCGTTTCACCGTTTTCCACTGTCTTACCGTCTCTGTCTCGACCACCGCCGCCTTAACGAACCGCCCGGGCCATCGACCGGCCCTACCTTACGACCGCCGGCCCGTCCAACGACCTTCGGGCCTGCTCAGCATCGCTCGGGCCATCCTCAGAAGACTTCATCTTCAGTCCCCGGCCATCCAGAGTCCCTTTTGGGGCGAACCTATCGCTCCCCCATCACTACACACCCCCTTAGGACCTTAGGGGCAACCACCCGGTCACCCCAGAGATCTTAGGAACTTTACAACTGGAGCCCACCGCGAGGGACTCACAACGGGGTTCCAGACGAAGTCTTCGACCTACGCCCCAGCGACAAGAGCTTGAAAATTTACTCGACCATTTCCGGAACCTGCAGATCGGGGAAGACTCTACGTTTTTCCGCCCGGTGTCACCGCGTAACCAGCAACGTCACAATTTTTCTGACACTCCTGACTCCCTAACTACCCGAGAGCTTATTCCCCTGACCGAAAACCTTATAGACTCTTCGTCCGAAGATTCCGATTCGGCCGTAGACCTGTTTCATCGTTCACTGTCGCCGAGTTTGGCAACCGCACCGCCACCGGAACCTTTGCAGATCACTGGACGGTCGCTGTCTGTCAACTCAAACGCCACCGAAGAAAATTTATCCGACGGTCTCAATTTAGGACCCTTCATCCCCGGCGCCTTTATAGAGTCCACTCCCCCGAGGGCCCGGAGAGGGGACCTCACCTCCCAATTTTCTTCTCCCCTCACACCTCTCACTCCCACTCCGCCTTCGTCGCCGTCTACACCGTCCTCACCATCCTCATCAGCTCCGTCCCTCTCAGACCTTCTTCGTCCCTCCGCCGACTCCTTCCGCCTCGGCCCACTACCACCGGTCCGCTCCCCAGCGACACCGGTCCGCCCCGTGTCTACACCCAGCACCCCATCATCACTCCCCGCTTCCTCAAACAACATCCCTGCTTCGTCCCGACTACCCCTACCGCCTCCACCGCCTCCTTCATCAACCGCCGCTATTCCTCAAGCACCGCCGCCGCCACCTAACGCACCGGCCCCGACCACAACACCAATGGCAAACCAAGGAACCACAACAATGCCCGCCCGCGGAGCTCGGGGTGCTCCCGAGTTCGACGGGTCCGAACCGACTCACCTCCCTCATTACTTCGACCAGGTCGGTGATCTGGGGACCGCTGCCGGTCTCTCAGACGCCGAGAAGATTCGCGCCGCCCTTCGCTACGCGGCTTATGACGAGTCCGACTGCTGGAGGACCCTCGACGAGGTCTCCGCAGTCCCGGCGGACTACGACAAGTTCGTCGCCGCCGTCAAGAAGCTGTACCCCGGCTGTGAAGGTGTCAACAAATTCAGCCGGGCTGATCTCCAGCGTCTCATCCAGGAGACCCAAGCTAAGCCTATGACGACACTAACCGAATTTTCGCAGTATCATCGCAGCTTCATCAAGATGGCCCGACCGCTGATACAGGCAAAGAAGCTCTCGGAACTAGACCGAGACGCCCTCTTCCTTGGCGGTCTGCCCAACGATCTCGAAGCCCAAGTCCGCCACCGTCTGCTCATCACCAAAAGCGATCTTCACCCCTACGACCCTTATCCGATAGAAGACACTCTCGCCGCCACCCAATTTCTCCTTACTGGCGCCGCCCTCCGACCTTTGACCGCCGCCGCCACCGGGCCGCTTGTAGCCCCGGCTCCTTACTACCCCGCCTGGGCGGCGCCGAGCACGCCGACTCCCCAACAACCGACCGCCTCACCGGTCGTAGTCAAGCAAGAGCAGGTATCCATGCAGCGTTCTTCGAACCGCTCCTGCGCATTCTGCGATCAGTACGGACACTTTATCAGCAACTGCCCTTCTGTCACCGAATATATAGCCGCGGGTAAAGCCCGAAAAGGATCAGACGGGCGGCTCTGCCTTCCTGACGGGAAGCGCATCCCCCGGATTGACGGCACCCGGTGCCTCAAAGATTGTCTCGACCAGCTCGCGTCTCGTTCTTCTGTCGCTCCGGCGACCCCTTCTTCTAACATCACCGCTGGACTTTATTCTCTTTCCGTTCCTGACACTGACGCCGTACTGGACATCGAGCCGTCGGTATTTCTAGCCCCGGCAGACCGCTGGGATGATGAATCCGAAGCCGACGACGCCGACTCCGACTTCCACCAATTCATGGCACGCGCCGCCGCCACCTACAAGGCCGAAAGGGCCAAAGAAAAGGGCAAGCGCGTTCGCTTCGACGGTGTCGAGATCCCTTCGCGCAAGCGTGACCGCCCAGCACCGACGGTCACCGAGGAACTCGTCTCACCGGCCATTCAGGCCGCCCGAAGCGCCTCGCCGGCCCCACCAAAGTCACCGGCCCCGACTCCGGCGCCCGCAGCGTCATCTTCATCATCTCCATCTCCATCATCTTCTTCTTCCTCCGCTCCGAAAACTAACGCTCCCTCCCGCACCGACTTCGCTAACAACGCGACTGCCCCTGCCGGGCAGTTTCGCTACTCCTTTCCCCTAGAAGACAAGACAGCCCCCAAGCGCATCCTTGACCGCATCCTTGAGACCACCGTCCCGGTCTCGGTCACCGACCTCTTCTCATCGGCCCCGGAAGTTCGCAAGCGCTTCCGGGAGGTATCAGCTAGCACCCGTGTACCCGTAACCACTGACATTGTACAGGTGAATGAGCTCGCCGGTCGCGACCCGGCGGCTGTCGACCGCGAATTCGGCGACCGCGTCCTCAGAAGCGACGACGGTCGCATCGTCGGCTCCCACAGCATTCCGCTCCGGTCGCTCCAAGCCACGGTTCTCGGCACAGGTCGGACTATCACCGCGGTCCTAGACACCGGCTCCGAGATTGTCGCCATGCCCAAACGGGTGTGGGAGGAGCTCGGTCTACCGGTCCGGTCCGACCACCTTATGACGATGTCAAACGCCAACACCACCACCGAATCGACGATCGGCGTTGTGGAGAACCTCCCCCTGGACTTCGGTACCGGGGAGGTCTGTCTCCAGGTACAAGTTGTCAAACGGGCCAATTTCGACCTCCTTCTCGGCCGACCCTTCCATTGTCTACTGAGCGCATCTACTGACGACTTTCCCGACGGTACACAGACCATCACGCTCCGAGACCCGAACACCGGCAAAGAGTTCCGGCTGCCCACTCGGCCCTGGACCGAGGGGTGCCCCCGGTGCCGCCGCGGTCTCGTGTGCACTAACCACACGCCTGCCGTCGAGTTTGAGCAGGGTTTTTAAACATCGATGATCCACCGAAAGGTTGGGGAGAGTCCCCTACATCGTCTTCGTACCTCCATTCGTCTTCTTCCGCTCCGCCGCTTGTTTTATACCGCCCGCCGGTCCATTCCGGCCCCGCTCGGACCTCCTCTTACTCTTTTCTTTCATCTACGCAGTCGTCCCTTTCTCCGTTTACCGTTTCCGCCTTTGACTCCGTCTTTTCCTTCGATCCTGTGTCACATTCTTTCGCTTACAAACCGGTTGCTAAGAAGGTCAGGCCGGTCGCGGCTCCTCTGGAGGAGGAGTACCGCGTACTGCGCAGCCTGCCCGAAGATCCTCTCGCCGGTCTTGTCCCTTTACCTACTCACCCCCCGGACTTTGTTCCCGGCGCTCGCTTTACACAGGAACGCGCCGATGTTCTCGACCTCGACCCTGCGAAATGGCTATGGCCCGAAGAGTTAAAGTTGGTCCGGTGGATCGTCCGAAACCACGAGACCGCCTTCGCTTGGGTCCCGACCGAGCGCGGGCGCCTCGACGAACGATACTTCCCGCCGGTCAAGATACCGACCGTACCGCACACGCCATGGGTCCAACGCAACATCCCGATACCGCCCAAGGCCTGGGACCAGGTCATCCAAATTATCAAGGACCGGATCGCCTCCGGAGTGTACGAACCGTCCGCCGCCGCCTACCGCTCCCGGTGGTTCTGCGTACTCAAGCAGGACGGCAAGTCGCTCCGCCTCGTCCACGACCTTCAGCCCCTGAACGCCGTCACCATCCGGGACTCCTCGGTCCCGCCGTTCGTCGAGCACCTCGCCGAGTCCTTCGGCGGGTACGCTGTCTACGGCATGATGGACCTATTCGCCGGCTACGACCAACGGCCCTTGCATGTCGAATCACGAGACATGACCACGTTCAACAGCCCGCTCGGCCCGCACCGGCTGACCACGCTGCCCATGGGGCACACCAACGCGGTACAGATATATCAGGCTGATATGGCTTTTATCTTACAGGACGAGATCCCTCACCACACCATGCCGTTCGTGGACGACCTACCGGTCAAATCTGAGACAACCCGCCGCCAGCGCCCGGATGGCTCCTATGAGACCATCCCCGAGAACCCGGGCATCCGCCTCTTCATTTGGAACCATCTAACCGTCATTCACCGTATCCTACAGCGTCTCCAGAACGTCAACGCCACCATTTCCGCCAAGAAGTTCGTCCTCGCCGCCCCGGACGCCACTATAGTTGGGCACAAATGCACCGCCGAGGGCCGGGTCCCCCACGAATCCAAGGTCCAGAAGATCAGGGACTGGCCCGACTGCGCCAACCTGACCCACGTTCGGGGATTCCTAGGCACCTGCGGCGTGCTCCGCATCTTCATTCGCGACTTCGCCGCCATCGCCCGGCCGCTGATCAACCTGACCCGGAAAGGGGTTCCCTTCGAATGGGGGCCCGCTCAGAAGGACGCAATGACTCGTCTGAAGGACGAGATCATTAAGTCCCCCGCGCTCCGCCGCCTGGACTACGAGTCCGGCCGAGAGGTCGTCCTTGCCGTGGACACCTCGGTCATCGCGGTCGGCTTCATCCTCTCTCAGGAGGGCGCGGACGGAAAGCGTTACCCGAACCGCTTCGGATCGATCAGCCTGACCGAAGTGGAGAGCCGTTATTCCCAGGCGAAACTCGAGCTTTACGGCTTGTTTCGGGCCCTCCGCTCGGTCCGAGTTTTCATCTTCGGCGTCACTAACCTTGTCGTAGAACTCGATGCCAAATACGTCCAAGGCATGATCAACAACCCGGACCTGCAACCCAACGCGACCATCAACCGATGGATCGCCGGTATCCTCCTTTTCCATTTTGATATTCGTCATGTTCCCGCCGCTCGCCACGCCGGCCCCGACGGCCTTTCTCGACGGCCCCGGTCCGACAAGGACCCTCCCGATGATGGGACCGTCGAAGATTGGCTTGACCAGGCCTATTCTTTCTCCGTCTCCCTTCTCAACGATAGACTTTTTCTCCGCCCCGCTATAGACTTTTCTGTCGACTTTGCTCCGTACACTGCCCCGCATCCTTGCTTCTCTTTCTCCTCGGACTACTTACCTCCCCGGACCACCCTTACCTACGTTTCGGCTTTCATGGACACCGCCGCCGCTGACCTTTCCCCCCCGCCAGATGCCCCGAAAATACCACGGTCCTCCAAGGCCGTGGCCCGCGAGGCCCGCATCAGCCTCATTCGTACATTCCTCGAGAACCGCTCCCGCCCCGCTGACCTTTCAGACGCCGAGTTCCAGTCGTTTGTGAACTCGGCGACGAAGTTCTTCGTTCTTAACGGCTCCCTCTGGCGCCGCGAACCTCACGGTCGCCACCAGCTCGTAGTACCGGAGGACCGCCGGTTCGGCTTGATCAAGGAGGCCCACGATGACCTCGGACACAAAGGTGTCTACACGGTCCGAACCCGGCTCCTCCTCCGGTTCTGGTGGCCGATGCTCGTCGACGACGTCAAGTGGTTCATTCGGACCTGTCACGAGTGCCAGATTCGCCAGACGGCCCGGTTCCACATCCCGCCGACGGTTCCGGTCGTCGGCGGCCTATTCCGGAAAGTGCACATCGATACAATGCTGATGCCCCGCTCCGGCGGTTACAGATATGTCGTCCAGGCCCGCTGCGCACTCACCGCCTATCCCGAGTGGCGCATGCTCCGGTCTGAGAACGGCGCCGCCATCGCTGCCTTTATTTTCGAGGACCTCCTTTGCCGTTGGGGTCCCATCTCCGAATTAGTTACTGACAACGGCCCCGCATTCCTTCAGGCCCTTGACGTCCTAGCGGACCGATATGGTATCCGCCACATCCGCATCTCCCCCTACAACTCGCAAGCTAACGGGGTGGTCGAACGGCGTCATTTTGATGTCCGGGAGGCCATCATCAAAAGCTCCCCGGGGGGGGAGTCTCGCTGGCATACCGCCGCTCACTCGGTCTTCTGGGCCGAAAGGGTAACTATAGTCCGCGCAACCGGACTTTCTCCTTACTTCATGGTCCACGGCGTCGAGCCCCTCTTCCCCTTTGACCTCACTGAAGCAACTTTCCTCGTTCCGCCCCCAGATACAGAACCACTCGCTCCGACCGGCCTGATCGCTTGGAGAGCCCGCCAGCTCCAGAAGCGTCAGGAGGACCTAGAGCACATCCGCACCAAAATCACCGCGGCCCGCTTCGAGTCTATCAAGCACTTCGAGGCCGCATTCAAGGCCCGGATCAAAGACTTTGACTTCCGCCCCGGGAGTCTGGTCTTAGTCCGGAATACCCGCATCGAAAAGGAGTTGAACCGAAAGACGAAGCCGAGGTATGTAGGGCCGATGGTTGTCCTTCGCCGGACTTCCGGAGGATCCTATGTCCTGGCCGAGTTGGACGGGGCAGTCTCCCGGCTGCGCTACGCAGCATTCCGTGTCATCCCTTATTATCCCCGTTTTAGGTCTTCTATCCCCGTGACCGACCTCACCGGTCTGGACGACGAAAGTCTAGACAGGCTGGCGGGGGAAGACGTCCCCGAAACCGGCGCCGATGACCCGGACCTCTCCGACCCGGACCTATAGTCCGCGGTCCCGTACTATCCCTTTTTCCTCTCTCTGTTTCACCCCGGGATTCGTCCGGTGATCTCTACTACATACTAAGCACCGCCAACAGACTCTCTCTCTCTCTTTTCTCTCTCTCTCTCTCTCTCGCCGCTCGTGATAAAAACACCAAAACAAAAGATAAAACACATAAAAGATAAAAATACAAAAACAAAAACAGTCCGTCTCTCTCTTCCTCTCGTGCCTCCCTGTACTCGCCGTCTGTACCCTTCTGCTCTTCTCTTGCGCCCCGAGGCACCGCGCCCTTTTTGACTCGATAGACAACGGGCCGCCGGCCCACCGTGGGACCGGCGAGCCCACACATAGACCGCCGCAGTATACCTAGATCGACCGCCGCCCGGCCCCGACGAAAGACGACCGAGGAAGAAAAGTCGGGCGGTACCCCGCAAACGTTTTACGCTTTAATCTCGTTTTTATTTCGTCTCCATTCCGCTTTTCACTTCGTTTCCTTGCTATTCGCTTTACGCCGTTCACATTGACGCTATATGCTACCATTACATTGTACTACCTATGACCGCCGCGCCGCCCGCTCATTCGCTCTCCACCGGCTCCGGAATCTCGACCAAGTCCCGCGAAATGGTCTTGATCTCCGTCAGGATGGAGTCTTGCTGGACCTCCAACGCCTTCGTGTCGGCCCGGAGCTGGTACAGCCGGGCCTCGAGAGCGTTGACTCGGCGCAGGACCGTCTCGACCGGCCGACGCTCCGCCGCCTTGCGTATCTTCTTCGGCGCGCGCTGCTGTTCCCTCTCCTTGCCCTTCGCCCTGGTCGTGGGCCTCTCCGCGACCACCGGCGCGCGAACCTCTTCCTCCGACGACAACTCGATGGGAGTCGCCGGCCGCTTGCTCGGCCCCGCCTTCGCCGTTGCACGGGCGGGCCTCTTAGGGACTGTCGCCGCCGCCGCTGCCTCCTCCTCCTCCTTCTTCTTCTTCGCGTCGGCAAACTCACACTTACCCCTCTTGCGGTAGCACGGCTCGCAGGCCACGGCCGGGCCCGGTACGCACAGGCTCTCCTTGCCCGCGTATCGGCACTGCTTGCAGACCCGCACCTCGCCCTTTAAGCCGCGGATAACCCGTACCGGGGCGTGGACGGTCCGCGACTTCTTCGGCCCGGACTTGTCGGCTTCCTCTTCCTCGTCCTCTTCGTCCTCGCGTCCTCTCTGGAAGGGTGTTAGTCTCTCATCGTCATCTGCAGGGCCAATACTCACCTTTAGCCCCGAGGAGGCTACCGATTGGGCATCAGATGAGCCCGCCGGTTTCTCCACCCCGGGGACCTGCAACGCCGCCGCCGCCGCCGCCGTCTCCTCCTCGTCCGTGTGCACCGCCGTCGCCGCCGCGTCCACCAGCTCCCTCTTCTTTTCGCATCCGGCCGTGGCGCGCG
>JBBPLP010000631.1:0-15752 GCA_038089875.1 Fistulinella prunicolor
AAGGAAGCGCATGTGAAACAATGGTGTCTGTATAAGCATTCGGGTCAATCGGCGCATTGGGCCGCTCCTCGATGCGGAACGACCAAAGCAACAGTGCAAGCTTAATGTACAGCACCTTGACCGCCAGATGTCGTCCAGGGCATACTCTGAGAAATCGTCAGCAATCAGGCCAGGAATCAGTGGCAATAGATATAACCCACCTTCTTCCAAAGCCGAATGGGTAGGAGCACATGTCATTCCGGAATCGGCCGTTGTCGTCAATCCATCGTCGCGGATCAAATTTCTCGGGTTCGGGAAACGCCACAGGATCTCGAGATATGGCCCTGGTTTGTCAATGTTGACTTAGCAGTCGAACGCCAACGAAGGATAACAGGTGTATTTACCAATGACATCCCAAGACAGTTGCACCTGCGGGAATCCATTGACCCCTCTGTGGTATCACTGAGTTCAACAAAGGTCTTCTGTTGGGGTGAATCAGAAACAACATACCCAAATGATATCCTGAGTAGCTCTGTGCGCAAATCCTACCGGAAAGTCGAGCCACTTTAGTGAACGATATACTCCGCCAGAAAATACTCACCAGTAGGAGATACAGGCCTCCAACGGAGTGTTTCCCATACAAATGCGTAGACCTGAGGAAGTGACTCAGGATCGTCCCAGGTAGGCACTAATGCAACGTTGTTGGACATCCATGACTACCGGAGCGTCAGAACTTACCTCTATCTCTCCCTACGACCATATCCAGTTCCTCTTGCACTCGTGTTTGCGTTCCAGGGTAACAGGCAGCGGCTAAGATCATGTTAGTGATAGCAACTGCAGACTTGGTGCACGCTATATCAGTTTACTCTAGTATGATCAGGTGAAGAAGACATACCGTCTCTGATCCAGCGCCAAACAATTCTCCAGCCAGATAAGCCATCTCATCTCTCTCGAGTCGATGTTCATGAATGTTCCCTAGAAGCGCCTTCATGAACGAATTGCCACCTTGATTCGTTTCCTATAGGGACCACACGCCTGATGTCAGTCAACCCAACTTTGCCGAGTGAACTTATGCTTTCCATTTCTAATTCAACACGGCCCATTTGGTCTCTGTAGAGTTGGATCTCAAAGTTGTGATATTCCTTCAGCCGGCTCCCATATCCAGGAAGGTACTTCAGCAAGGGGATCCGATCGACGAGAAAAGCTCCAGGACGCATTGCATACGCGAAGTTTTTGTTTACTTGATGAATTCGTACCACCTCTGGATCGTCGTTCGATTTCGGAGCCGGCCTCCCATACGCCACTTGCAGCACAACCGACGCAGTATACCTGGAACAAGTCTGGTGTCAACTCTTTCCTCAGTTCTTCACACGTGTACTCACCGCTGCACGTGCATCCTGTAGTTTTGGGGGTCACTCAGGATATCCGTGATGGCATTCTTTGCATATTCCAGCTGCATGTCTTGATAGGCTACTATTGCATTGGGTCGCAAATAGCTTTGTATGGCCTTTCTATACCGACGAAATCGCTCTCCGCTATGCAAGAGCACGAGTCGCAAGTCTTTGGACAAGAGCTCGCCGCCAGGGACCGAGTGCGGGCGGTCTGCTAGCGAAGCACCCTCTTTCTCCATGATCTCAGTTGCAGCCTACCTTGTCCAAATGGATGTTTACAGGATCACGACGCATAATCAGGGTGCTATAATGTACGGAGCAAAGTAGAAGCCATACATCCACACGCCCGATGACAATGGTGACTTGGCTACCCTGGCGTAATGCGATCACGGGGCCATATTCCACAACCCAGTCTGCGAGGGTGCGTGCGATACTGAGGGAAAGGGAGTCAATTTGACTGGGTTGTCAACGCAGATGGCCATCACACTTTACAGAGGGTAGCGCATTATCCCAGAACCACCGCGGAGCAGGCCCAGGCGGAAGAGGGATACCATGCTTGGTGGTCATCAAAGCTGCCTCACGCCGCTTGTACAACAGGGTGATGGTGGCTGCTACCGCCGCAACCCCGACGAAACAATTCACAGTGAAGGGGCCTTCGAATACTCGCAGAGACATCGAGAGGGTTGATTGTGGAGTAGGCGACAGCTGAAGCGCTGAAACCTGACCCGGGATCAATATCAACTTCATGGGCACGTTACCATAACGAGAATCGAGATAGAGCACAAATGGTAATATGATACAAACTGCCAGCGCTACGACTAAGGGATTATCTATGCCACTGGCTCAGACATCATCTCCCTTAAACGGCCCTCCTCTATCCGAGGTACGAAGTCCACGTCGAAAGGAAGCGCATGTGAAACAACCCTGTCCGTGAAAGCATTCCTGTCGATCGGCGCGTCTGGCCGCTCCACAATGCGGAACGACCAAAGCAATAACGCGAGGCTGATATACAGCGACTTGTTCGCCACATATTGTCCAGGGCATACTCTGTCGAAGACACCGTCAGAAAGCAGGAGAGGAATCAAAAGTATTGAGTGTGATCTACCTTCGGCCAAAGCCGAACGGGTATGCGGACATGTTTCGGAGTCGACCATTGTCGTCAATCCATCGTTGCGGATCAAATATATCGGGTTCAGGAAAGGCTACAGGGTCCTGACATATAGCCCTGGATAGTCAGTCGTATCTTAGCGTTGAACATGAACGAAGGAAACAAAGTGTAATCACCAGTGACATCCCAGGACAGTGGCACCAGCAGGAATCCATTGACCCCTCTGTCATGTCACCAGGTTTAACAAAGCCTGTTGCTGAGTAAACAACGTACCCAGAAGATATCCCGAGTGGCTCGGTGTGCAAATCCTAGAGGAAATAAGGTCTAGTTAATCTCCTGATCTACTATCTATTCCGAAGAACATTCACCAATAGGTGTAACAGATCTCCAACGGAGTGCCTCTAATACATATGCGTGGACCTGAGGAAGGGACTCAGAATCTTCCCAAGAGGGCACTGACGTAACTTTGTTAAGCGTCCATCACTCCCAGAACGCTAAGACTTACTTCTATCTGTTCCTACGACCACATCCAGCTCCTCTTGGACTCGTTTTTGCGCCTCTGGATAACAGGCAGCAGCCACGGTCATGCATATAATGGTAGCCGCAGTCTTGTGATCAAAAGCCATGTGAGCTGAATCCACATTGTAGCCGAAAGAAGAACATACTGTCCCAGACCCAGCGCCAAAGAGGTCACCAGCGAGATAAGCCATTTCATCTCTCGAGAGTTGATGCTCGTCGACGTTCTCTAAAAGCGCTCTCATGAATGAATTACCATCTTCATTTGATTCCTGCAGGGTCCCGGCGTCCGATCTAAGTCATAACTCGATTTTCAATGGGCGAATTCACACTTGCCATTTCCGACTCAACACGACCCATCAGGTCTCTGTAAAGTTGGACATCGAACTTGCGATAATCCTTCAACCGCCTTCCATATCCAGGTAAGTACTTCAATAGGGGAATCCGATCCACGAGAAAAGCTCCGGGATGTGCCCCATGCTGGAAGTTTCTGTTCGATTGATGAATCCTTGCGACATCAGGATCGTCGTTCGATGTCGGAGTAGACTTGCCATATGCTATCCGCAGCATAACTGATGCAGCGAATCTGCAAAGGCTCGTGTCAGTTCCCGTCTCCACTAACCAAGTGTGTACTCACCGGTCCGCATGTGCTAGGTGGTTCTTTGGGTCATTCAGGATGTCTGTGATGATATTCCTCGCATCTTCCATTTGTATATCTTGATAAGCGACCGTTGCCTTGGGTTGCAAGCGCATATGTGCGGCTTTTCTGTATTGACGGAACCGCTCGCCGCTGTGTAGGAACACGAGCCGCAAATCCTTTCCCTGAATTTCACCAGCAGCAATCTCACGTGGACGATCCGCAAGGGCAGCTCCCTCCTTTTCCATAATTTCGGCTGCGGCCTGTCTCGTTGAAGAGTGTTTATAGTCGGTAGCGAGTACCACGACGCACAATCAGCCCAACATGAAACAAGAAACAAAACGGAACCATACATCTACACGCCCAATGACGATGATGACTTGACTACCCTGGCGTAATGCGACCACGGGGCCGTATTCTGTAACCAGGTCTGCGAGAGCGCGTGCGACGCTGAAGAGCGAGTGAGTGAAGTTCAACTAAAGTCAAATTGTAGATGTGTCTATCTTACTTTACGCTGGGTAATGCGCTCTCCCAAAACCACCGTGCAGGAGGCCCAGGGGGGAGAGGGACACCATTCTTGGAGGTCAATGTCGACTGATGAGTCTTGTACAGAACGGCTGCAGTTGCAGCTATCGTCGCGAGCCCGAGCAAACAATTTGGAGTGGAAACATTTTCGAGTGCCCGCCAAGACATGACCGAGGTGGCAGACTAGAAATAGGAGGTACGAATGATAGTTTGGAGGAGAACTGATGCAAATATTTGATTTTGCCTGCTGCGCGCGTTCTCGCGCAGGGTCAGCATCCTACTAGTACTTATGTATAAGCAACACGCCTTCGCTTCAAGTTCGGAGTCGCTGGTGTATATGATCCGACGCATCAATATTGAATGTTGTTACTTGTTTAGCAACGTAACTTTCAGGAACAAGGACCAAGTCGTTTGCAAGCCATAGTCATCAACTCTGTGTTTCGACTGGACGCGCTGTCATGATCGCAAGAGTTACATAAATAAAGGTAATATCGTACAAGACTGCGAGCACCAGGAGCACCAGGAGCCATCTACATCATTGGCTCGGACATCATCTCCCTCAAACGACCCTCCTCTATCCGAGGTACGAAGTCTACGTCGAAAGGAAGCGCATGTGCGACTACGCTGTCTGCGAAAGCATTCCTGTCGATCGGTGCATCCGGCCGCTCCACAATACGGAACGACCAAAGCAACAGCGCAAGATTGATATACAGCGACTTGCTCACAACATATTGTCCGGGGCACACTCTACGGAAGGCATCGTCAGGGATTAAGCAAGGAATCATAAGTAATGAGCGTGATCTACCTTCGTCCAAAGCCGAACGGGTATGCGGAGATGTTGTTCCGGAGTCGACCACTGTCGTCAATCCATCGCTGTGGATCAAATTTATCGGGTTCTGGAAATACCATGGGGTCCTGACATATAGCCCTGGATAATCAATCACGTCTTAGCAGTTGAGCATAGACGAAGGAAACAACCATGATCACAAGTGACATCCCAGGACGGTTGCGCCTGCAGGAATCCATTGACCCCTCTGTCATGCCGCTTGGTTCAGTGAAACACGTCTTATGGAATAAACGATTAACAACGTACCCAGAAGATATCCCGAGTGGCTCGGTGTGCGAACCCTACACGAAAGTCGAGTTAATCGTATGGTCTGCTATCCGCCTCGAAAAACATTCACCAATAGGTGTAACAGATCTCCAACGAAGGGCTTCCGATATGAATGCGTGAATCTGGGGAAGAGACTCTAAATCTTTCCAGAAAGGCACTAATGCAACCTTGTTAGGTATATACATACGTTCGCCGGAGCGCTGAGACTTACTTCTATCTTTTCCGACGATCATATCCAGCTCTTCTTGGACTTGCTTCTGTGCTTCTGGATGACAGGCAGCAGCCAGGATCAAGCACGACATGGCAGCCGCAGTCTTGTGATAACAAATGTCAGCTGAATGCACGTCGCAGTCAATGGAAGAAGACATACAGCCCCCGACCCGGCACCAAAGAGGTCACCAGCTAGATAAGCCATCTCATCTCTCGAGAGTTGGTGTTCATCAACATTTTCCAAAAGTGTCCTCATGAACGAATTACCGCCTTGGTTCGTTTCCTGTAGTGTTTCCGTGTCTAACCTAAGTCATAACTCAGCTTTCAGTGGGTAGATTTATACTTGCCATTTCCGACTCAACGCGACCCATCAGGTCTCTATAAAGCTGGACATCGAACTTCCGGTATTCCTTCAGCCGCCTTCCGTATCCAGGGACATACTTCAATAAGGGGATCCGGTCCACAAGAAACGCTCCAGGATGCGCTCCAAGTCGAAAGTTTATGCTCGACTGAAGAATCCTTGCAACATCGGGATCGTCGTTCGATGTCGGCGTAGAATTACCGTACGTCATGCGCAACATAATCGACGCAGCAAATCTACAAGGGTTTATGCGAGTCAGTTCTTTTGTCCACTACCCAAGAGTGTACTCACCGCTGCGCATGCGCCATGTGATTCTTTGGGTCATTTAGGATGTCCGTGATCACATTCCTTGCTTCCTCCATTTGTATGTCTTGATACGCTACTGTTGCCTTGGGCTGAAGGTGCGTATGCGCTGCTCTTCTGAACCGACGGAGCCGCTCGCCGCTGCGCAGGAACACGAGCCGCAATTCGTTGGCTTGAATTTCACTAGCAGCGATCTCGCGAGGCCGATCAGCAAGGGCAGCGCCCTCCTTCTCCATGATTTCATTAACAGCCTATCTCGTCCAATGGTTGTTAGTCGACGAACAGGGTCACGATGTGCAATCAGCGCGACATGAAACGCGAAACGATATGGAAAACACACATCCACACGCCCAATGATGATGGTGACTTGACTACCCTGGCGTAATGCAACCACGGGACCGTATTCTGCAACCAAGTTTGCGAGAACGCGTGCGGCGCTGGGAGGGGAACAATTCAATTCAACAAAGGTCATAACGTAGATGTGTCTATCTTACTTCACACTGGGCAACGCGCTCTCCCAGAACCACCGTGCGGGAGGCCCAGGCGGGAGAGGGACGCCGTTCTTGGAGGTCGATGAGGTCTGCTGAGTCGTGTACAGAATGACTGCGGTTGCAGCCGTCGCCGCAAGCCCAAGGAGGTAGTTTGAGGTAGAAAGACTTTCGAGCGACAGCCAAGACATGGCCATGATGGCGGGCTGGAAACGTGAGATATGAATGATAGGTTGAGAAAGAATTGATGCCAGATATTTAACTTGCCTTCTGCGTGCGCTCTTGCGCCGTAAGGTCTTATGTATATATGCCGGTCAGGAGACACCCTGGTCACGCCCGGCGCAGTCAGCATCATTAGTGGCATTCCCTGCCTGTTACTGTTGCCAGCAATGCGGCCCCATGGAAAATATCAAAGATTCGAAGTATGTACTACTAACAGTGGCGGATTCCGAAGTCGGAGGCAAATTTCTGGTAAAGTTCTGTCAAGAAATCGTGCCTTACTTATGTCTCACCCCAGAAAGGTTATTTTCTCGGACCTGTGCAGTCTGGAGTCTCGCTATAATTTAGTTTTTTGGTATGTCAACAGCTTTGGGCTATAAGCCATACATAGCCTTGTTTTAACTGGCGCGATGTCAAATCGCAAACAAAGGTAATACTGTATCGTACAAACCGCGAGCACTATGACCACTAGGAGACATCTAATATGCCATTGGTTCGGACATCATCTCCCTCAAACGGCCTTCCTCTATCCTCGGTACGAAATCCACGTCAAACGGAAGCGCATGTGAGACCAAGCTGTCCGTGAAAGCGTCCCTGTCAATCGGTGCGTCCGGCCGCTCCACAATGCGGAACGACCAAAGTAATAACGCGAGATTGATGTACAACGACTTGTTCGCCAGATATTGTCCGGGGCATACCCTATGGAAGCCACCACCTGGAATCAGGCAAGGAATTAAAGGTGACGGACGTCACTTACCTTCGGCCAAAGCCAAACGGGTATGCAGACATGTTGTTCCGAAGTCGACCGTTGTCGTCAATCCATCGCTGTGGATCAAATTTATCGGGCTTTGGAAATACCACGGGATCCCGACATATAGCCCTGGGAATCAATCACTTCTTAGCAGCTGAGCATGAACGGAAGAAACCAATCTAATCACCAGTGGCATCCCAGGACAGTTGCACCTGCTGGAATCCACTGGCCCCTCTATCATATTACCAGGTTCAGCGAAACACTTGTAGAAAAAAAAAGCCAAACAACATACCCAGAATATATCCCGAGTCGCTCGGTGTGCGAATCCTAAATGAAAGTTGAGTCAGTTTCATGAACGAACTAATCTGAGAAATATTTGCCCATAGGTGTAACAGATCTCCAACGATGTGCTTCTGATATAAATGCGTGAACCTGAGGAAGCGAGTCGGAATCTTCCCAGGTAGGCACTAATGTAGCCTTGTCAAATACTATGTCTGCCGGAGAGTCGAGACCTACTTCTATCTCTTCCGACGACCCTATCCAGTTCTTCTTGAACTCGTTTTTGTGCCTCCGGATGACAGGCAGCAGCCACAATCATACATGTAATGGCAGCCGCGGTCTTGTGATAAGTAACGTGAGCTAAATCCACATTGAAATCAATGAACGAGGGCATACTGTCGCCGAACCGGCACCAAAGAGGTCACCAGCTAGATAAGCCATCTCATCTCTCGAGAGTTGATGTCCGTCGACGTTCTCCAAAAGCGTCCTCATGAATGAATTGCCTCCTTGGTTCGTTGCCTGTATCGTTCCCATGTCCAATCTAGGTCATAACCCGCTTTTCGGTGTGTAAATTTATACTTGCCATATCTGACTCAACGCGACCCATTAGGTCTCTATAAAGCTGGATATCGAACTCGCGGTATTCCTTCAATTTCCTTCCATATCCAGGAACATACTTCAACAGGGGGATCCGATCCACAAGAAAAGCTCCAGGATGTGCCCCAAGTAGGAAGTTTGCGCTCGATTGATGGATCCTTGCAACATCGGGATCGTCGTTCGATGTCGGCATGGAATTACCGTACGCCATGCGCAATAGAATCGATGCAGCGAATCTGCGAGTCCTCGTGTTCATTCCTCTAACCACTACCCAAGAGTGTACTCACCGTTGCGCGTGCACCAGGTGATTCTTTGGGTCATTCAAGATGTCTGTGATGACATTACTTGCCTCTTCCATTTGCATGTCTTGATACGCTACTGCTGCCTTTGGTTGCAGGCGTGTATGCGTAGCTTTTCTGAACCGACGGAGCCGCTCGCCGCGCAGGAACACGAACCGCAAGTCGTTGGCTTGAATTTCGCTAGCAGCGATCTCACGCGGCCGATCCGCGAGGGCAGCGCCTTCCTTCTCCATGATCTCATTCGTGGCCTATCTCGCCAATGAATGTTCATGATCAATAGGCAGGATCACGACGAGCAATCAGTGCAACATGAAACAGGAAGTGAGACTGAATCATACATCCACACGCCCGATGACGATGGTGACTTGACTACCTTGACGCAATGCGACTACCGGGCCGTATTCTGCAACCAAGTCTGCGAGAGCGCGTGCGGCACTCAAGAGCAAACGAGTCAATTCGACCGAGGTTATAATGTACATGTGTCGATCTCACTTTTTACTAGGTAATGCGCTCTCCCAAAACCACCGTGCGGGCGGCCCAGGCGGGAGGGGGACACCGTTCTTGGAGGTCAATGCCCACTGACGAGTCTTGTAGAGGATGGCAACAGTTGTAGCCGTCGCCGCAACCCCAAGGAGATAATTTGAGGTGGAAGAACTCTCGAACGCCAACCAGGACATGACTGGGAGAGGGCAACGGAAAATATGGGTGATAGCTTCAAAGAAAACTGATTGGCAGGTATTTAATTTGCAGGTTACTGTGCCTTTTCTCTCGCCGTTTGAAGTCGGCATGTACTCACGCTGTATGTACATATATGACATACCGGTCATTTTCGGAGACAGCTAGTGGTTACGGAGCGTCTGGCGCAGTTATCCTAACATTCGCCGATGCTCCCTCCTCCCTGTTGTGCTGTGAATCTCCCACAGAAAATGCTGACATATCAAAGTAGCGAGAGGAAGGGACGTCGACGAGCCTCCGAAAATTTGAACGTACCATGACTGCAAGTGACGTACCATCTATACTTTGGCCGCCTGAGAGCAGTGACGACCAGACTCACCACAACCTGCGTGGCTCTACAGTTGAACTTGTGGAACGATGAAGTTAATCTAGACCACGGAAGTGATCAAGCCCCGTACCGGCTCGCTCCGATCATGGGGCCAGGTGACCCACCTCACCACTTGATATTACCGCTGCCAGCTAGAGTATAGCCGGCTGGAAGCCCCAGCTTATCAGCGTGGGACTTGAAGTAGAATGAAACTTGAAGCATACTGGCGGTTTCATATGCATTGCGTTCCATAGTAGGAAGGCCTTCTGAGCCTTTCAGTTGTCGCACCACAAAAGTGGTGACACTTCCTCCGTTCCTGTAACACAAACTGAGATTACTTTCATACAACAGAGATGACCGGACACGGCATCAATTACCTGTTGCTCTCCACGGTGACTCCACCTCTGACCACTCGTCGTATTCATTAGGTTCCATTCTGGGAGGGTCATCCATTTCGGCGGTCACGACCTACAGCCCTTTTCCTGTACCTACGCGTACTGTGCGGATGTACGACCTCACCTATCGCTCGATCCAAATCCTTGGAGATGTGACCGACGGACGAAACAAACAGGATGGTTCCCGGAGTCCTCTAGGCTCGTCGCAGGCTCGCAGCCCAATCTCATCATGATTGAGAGTCTCACGACGAAACTCAGTGCTGGCACCAAGCATTCAACAGTCGGCGTCACTCAGCTATCGCTGCTCGACGCGATGCATGACGGCTCTCTGGGTTGGTCTCCATTTTTGAACTTTATAGCTGAAAGAAAAATCTAAATTTCGACCCAGTGTTTCGTAATTGGTTGTAGATGGAGGAAACCCTCCACCATCAAGTCAGTGGCGTCGGACTGATATTAGCACGAACAAAGTTGACCTGTGCTATTCACATAATTCTTGTGCAGAGCCCCAAAGGCCGTGCTAACAGTGCCCGAGCCCATCAATAGACTAGTGAACTCAGGCCAGCCTGTGCTCATTTGATGATGACCACAAGATGCTCTCAGTATCATTTCAGCGGCTTCTATTGCCGCAACTCTATTTTACATGTACAACTAACGCGCTTCATCAGGCATTGTGGACGACATGCTCGGACCGGAAGTATCCATACAACTATGCGGCAGAGGAATATGACAAGTCAAGGCGCTTAGACAGCATTCCATCCGACAGGGAACGCCTTGGCGAAACTAACACAGAGGCTCTCGCCTTCTGTGGGAATGACATGTACCTCTGGGCGATTAGGCTATGATAATCCTCGTTCCAAAATTTAACGTGTATGCGATCAAAATGCCAAAAAAATATGATAGGGATAAGGTGGTGTGGTCTTTTTCATTTACAGGAGACAACATCGTTGAAGATCACAAGTATCTACGTGTTCAGTCCGACGACACGTGAATGATATACCGAGAAGGGGGAAAGAAGGTGAAAATATATCACAGCAAACATTCATCGTCCCTTGTAGACATTCTCGAGAGTACAGTATCCAAATACATGATACACTTGCCTTCGACAGAGAGTCAATCGATGGCATACACAAATCTAGACCATCGGAATCGAACGAGTGCGTTGCAAAACAGTATTGTCGGTCGTTAGAAACGACGTATTTTCTGTGGGTGCCGAGGTACCTTGGAAATGTGAATACATGGCGTGCTGAGGCATATTCATTCCCGCTCCCATCGACTGTGGTTGCGGGGTCATGTATGGCATCGGCGGAGATGGGCCTCTCATCGAATGCGAAAAGAGGGACGAGAGATCTGATGCCCAGCGCGTGTGCCCACTCAGCAATGGCGTGGGCAATTGTTGGATGCCTTCGGCATGGCGTTGTCGCCGAGATTGTCTGCGTTTGTACAGAAAGATGCCACCGATAAGGATAAATAAAAAAACAGCAGCGCCACCGACAGTGCCACCAATGATGGCGCCAACATCCGCGCTGCTTCCTGACCCACTCGAGCTTGAGCCTGAACTCGGGGTTGATACGGAAGGCCAATAGTCAGGCTTGTCTATAGGGAAATCAGCAGCGATCTATAGGTAAGGAGAGAAACACTCACCTTCGTTGGCATAAGTTTGCGCTTCTGTTATACTGAACAACTCGGAGGTCCAGTTCGCCGCTGCATATAATGTCAGAGATGTGGACATGACGGATGCATGGACTCGCACGGTTAGTGGTAGCCCAGTAAGGGATTGAAGCATTCCCCGCAAGGACATATCCCGGCGGAAACACTCTGGTTGGCAGGATCAGAAACCATCCGCCGTACAGAGTAACAATACGAATGCTCACACATCCTTGTAATTCGAGGGACAGTTTTGGCTGAATGAGGGCCAACTGCGAACATGATCGTCAAATCGACTAGTTCATCAAGAAAGCACCCACGTCGTAATGTCGCTCGAACTTGCCGAGTTCTGACAGAGCGTGCAAGCCATCATAAGGTTGTAACAAGACCAGGAGCTGTCATGGAACCAGACCAGTGAACAGGTATCGAGACTCGAACCCGAGAGGGTCGCACCAGTAGCAAGGAGTGGCCGTCGTACCATTCGGCGAATCATACGAATACCCAGAGGGTAGAGCGGGTTGTGTCCAAGCTGTCCAGGGTTAAACCACAAGTAAGCATGTCATACAAATCTCAGGAATGGAGGAACTCACTGTCCCCAACGCATGCCGCAATCACGTATGCGACCGTCAGACAGACGCTTTGTTGTTCCGCATTGTTCATCCAATTATACTCGGATAGACATGTTGCATTGCTGACGGGGACGAAGATGTTCGGGTGACGCGCACACCAGACCCGTTGAGAGAACGAGGAAAATAGAATTATGAGGAAAGACAGATTGCCCAAGCTCATGCTTGTTTCGGTGTTGCACGAATCGATTATCTTGTCGTTTAAAGATGGGGCAGTCTGAAGGTGGTTGTGGGTCAAAGTGGATAAATGGTTGTGGTGCAGGTTCGAGCGTTGAGCGGACACATGCTAGGACAGCTGCCATCAACGCCGGTGATCAACGGGATTTCATCGGGAGTGGGAAAACGCAGAAGTCACATGAGGTGTATATGGAACGGGTTAGCGTCATCTAAAAGGAGTGTCAGCAGACCATCCAAGGAAGCAACCCAAGCCAATTATCGTGGTCAATGTCGCTGTTTACGAGAAACCCACGGTGATGCAGCGCCATCGGCTAAACCATATTTCTCCAGTTTCAAGCTTCCGAAAACCTCGCGCTGCCAGCCTGCAGTCATCAACGAACATCAACGTATTTCAGTCAGAATAGGTCGACTCAATCCATAGTATCAGTATTACGGTCCTCGGATTTACAGCGCTCTTAGAATCATCAACATCATTGACCTCTACTTCTGATAGAATCCCTCTTGACGGAATGGCTTTATGGTATGTGCCCAACTCGGGGAATTCTTGTTCTGCATTTAGATGGTGCGCAAATAATTACACCTCTGGTTATCTTGACGCCCGCGTCTGCTGACCGCTTTCAAGAAGCTGTGAGCCGGGTGTATCACCCAGATCACGATGCTTAGGCAATTGTCTACGACGGATGGAAAACCAGGACGACCAAACTCCTTGCGCGACCCCACAGGCAATCAGTGGCCACTGCTGTGCCGGCAACGTCAAGACACTAGGCCGGCCGCTCATTCATAGAAAGTACATACCATAGTGGAGAGAGACGGCTAGTAAAAATGGTATGGGTAAGTCAGTAGGACACACTGAGCTGACGTCACTACCCTCTAGGTTATATGAAGGCGCATCGTCGCTCCAATAGTCTCGCCGCTGACATTGCGCCTTCCAAGCCACCAGAATGTTCTCGTTCTGTGAAAACGGTGCAATAGCGCCGGAAACAATAACACATTCGTGTCTCACAGGGGTCCAGAGAAGTTCGATAGCAAGTACAAGCAGCAAATAGCAGAAACGGAAAGCTATAAAGCGAACAAGGGTATAGTCAAATAAACTAGGCGCCGAGATGTACATACAGAATCCGTTGATCAAAAGATACATCACTCAACGTCCATATTGTCTTGTGCAGCGCAAACGCCGCCCGGGTATGATCCAGCTGCCCAGACTCATTAATCATATTATCGTAAAACATCGACGTGATCGTCTTCGTCTGCCTATCGTCTACTGCCCACATCGTGCCAATCACAGAACGAAACCCAGCATGTTGCATCGCCGCTGCGAGATGAATCATCTCGTCTGGACATTTCTCGTCTCCCACAGTGGTGTGACATGCAGAGAGGTATGCGAACTCGGGATTCTGTGGTTCGCACCGCATGATATGTTCGATGGTGAACCGCCCATCGTGGAGCGCAAACGCGGACTCGAACGGGCGTACCCGGTTGGGAATACCATGGCACGCAAAATGAACCCATTCGTTCTTGCAGATGGCTTCGGCGACCTGGGCAATGCATGACTCTGATCCCTCGATACGCGCGAATGCGGCAAGGCCATCGACCCGCTGAGCAATGTTGACCAGTTCGGCAGTTACAGAAGGGAGCTCTGTCTCCCCCTTGGCATTCGCCTGACCGATCGCGATAAAGCGTCTCATTTTAGCTCCGTAATTCGACCCCTCATCCCGCCGAGCTCGGATGAGGGCGGTAAGGGTGGGCGTGTAGGAGGAGATGTAGAGATCGGGGAATTTCTGTTGACCTTTTCTATACGGACCGGCAGCGTGCAAGGGAAGGAGAGAGAATTCGGCAGTAGGACACCACCAGATCCGTGACTGTGGTGGATGTATTGTCCGAAGGACATCGACAATGGGGGAAACAACCTCGTCCCAGATTTGCCGCAAAATAGCCATAAAATCCCTCGTCATGTCCATCATCTTTGCCCGAACAGTCCACTTGTATAGCACCGACGTCAAGTCGTGAACGCGATCTTTCGTTATCTTCAATGGGATGTGAACAGGGTCCCGATCAGGTAAGACAACGAGGGCATCACAGCCATACTTGCTGGCATTTACGATGATGATTGGGCCTTCTTTGGCGGCTTGTTGCAGATCGGAGAAGAGTGGTGGCAAAAGGAAACGCGAGAGATGAGGCAACCTGCGGATCTCATTCACAACTCTTTGCAAATCGAGGTTGAGACGCCATACACGATCATGCTGATCTGGGCCGGATGACCCAAGAGCAGTGCGAATGAGGGAAGTGAGGTACGAGAACTTTTCCGCCAGCATCTCTCCTTCAGGGCCCACTGCCATAACATCTTCAACTGGAGAACGGAGGCGAGTAAGCTGGCCCCAAAAGACACCCCGACCCTGCTCGAGGAGCTCGACAGCTTTGGTAGGAGAGAGGTTCCGAAGACAAGCTGAGAACGCATCCACTGCGAGCGATGACATTCGGCTTTTGAGGATGTCTAGATGCTGAGGTAACGACGGGAAAGTAGCGAGATGATTAATGAGAAATTGGAGAGAGGTTTCATAAGCTAGGACTGTGGACTGATGATCGAAATCCTCAGCGACATCGATCCATTTTCTCGCGGCCCACAGATCACCAGAAGAGACCATTTGAGGTATATTCATGAGCTGAGCATAGAGTGCGAATATTTCTTCTTTGTCGTTTAACCGACTGAAAAGCATGAACCGGGTACAGAGGTGGCAAGCAAGGGTACCCAACGAGTGTGATCGGTTAGGATGACCTAATGGGCGAAGCGCGAGTGCTTCGCGGTTGAGGACAATCGCCTCGTTTAGGTCGTCCGCTGCTCCAAGCAGGTCGTACCGAGTGCCGAGATGAACGGCAAGATTGTTCAAAGACATTGAACGATCCGGGTGCCCTGATGGGCAGAGCGCGAGTGCCTCGCGGTTGAGGACAATCGCCTCGTTCAGGTCGTCCGCTGCTCCGAGCAGGTCGTACCGAGTGCCGAGATGAACCCCAAGATTGTTCAAAGATATTGAACGACCCGGGTGCCCTGGTGGGCGGAGCGCGAGTGCCTCGCGGTTGAGGACAATCGCCTCAT
>JBBPLP010000632.1:0-15729 GCA_038089875.1 Fistulinella prunicolor
CAGAAGTCAAGCCAGAGGTCGCATACTTTACACCTGATGCGATCGTCTTTGCGGACGGTTCGCGTGCACACGACGTCGACGCTGTGATACTAGGGACAGGATATGACTTGCGCATTCCTTTTCTAGAAGCGAGCGGTGAAGTCGCTGTGAAACCAAAGTCGAGCGAGCGCGATCGTGGACTGACCACGAACCTCCGGTACCTCTTCCCGCTGCACCAACACATATTTTCCCTCTCCTCGTCCCACCCGGCCAACTCTCTCGCGTTCATTGGGCTTCCTATTTTTTCTCTCAGCTTCCCCTCTGATTATGCGCAAAGTATATATGCGGCCAGGGTCATTGTCAACGGAAGCTGTATCGGTCCACGCGAGCAGCTGTTGAGGGAACTCGATGCGAGAGAGGACGATTTGCGGTCGCGAGGATATGACCCTTATTACGTTGGTCATCGCATGGTCGATGGATCAACGTTCGACTACCAGGAGCACCTCATTGATACCCTCAAGGATCAAGGCACAATACCCGATGACGGTACGAAATATGTTCAGGCGTGGCGACGGGAATCGGAAAAGTACAGGTGCTTGAAGAGGGGGTGGAAGAGAGTGGAGAAGCTGGGGTTGCAAAGAGAGTGGTTGAACGGCGTGCAGACGGAGGCAGAGTGGGCGGATCTGATGAAGAGACTGAACGAGTGGCAACAGGATTGGGAGACGCGACAGGGATTGGTATTTCCCGAGGAACCAACGTGGCTCTGACCATTCGTAAGTCGTCGTCCTTGGGTTCGTGGATAGATATGGCATCCAACAAACGTTTAGCCTTTTGACGAAGCATTGGCAGCATGGCAATGATTGCCACTGAACGGTCATAACTCGGGTGATGGTCTTTTGGACGATCTCATATGACTCTGGCTATGCCCATCTTTGGACTATCCTCTCTATGCAGCTTACCCGAGCCGAGCCGAGCTGAGAAACCGGGTCTTATAACTCATCCATCTACAAGTCTTGAAAGAATCAAGTAATTGGCTGGCTTATTTATATGAAGTTGCAGTAGGTGGCGAATACTAGAGTGTGCCGGAAAGTTGCCGTGCACTCGATGCGAACAAGTACATCATCACACGGCAAATTTAGAATTCCGTCCGGCAAAGTCATAACTCTGTGCGATCAGTACTATATGATAGTATCATGGTTCTCGAAGCATCTTACTTGTACAACCTAGGCTCGTGTTCTGCGATACTACAAGGCATTTTGCAGCTCCGGTATCGATTTACCGTCACCCAGGCATCAATGATTTCGTAACATACCACGTACGCATGTTCGACGCTCGCCAGTTCTTTCTGTCCCTCCTGAGCTTCCTTTTTTTCAGGCATGCAGACTTTGGTACTCCCCCGCAACAATTGGCGCATGCGAATAAATCTGTGGCCATCGTAGGAGCTGCCAGCGCTGGCCTTGCAATGCTACGTGCCCTCGTCGACCTCCAGGACGAACTGGACAGCAATCTCGACATTGTGGTGTACGAGAAACGCCCAGACGTCGGCGGGATATGGTCCGATCCTATTCTTCCTCTCGCTGGCAACTGTGTCTCATTCATATCGAGGGCACAGGCTGCCAGATTCACAACCCGTTCGCCCGCCCGTCCTACCTGAGACACCGTTGTACCCCCTCCTCCGTACCAACTTGCCCGCGCCCGCCATGACCCTTCCTGGCTTTCCGTTTCCTCCCGGAACCCCCCTCTTCCCGAGACATGAGCACGTGGAGAAGTATCATCAAGATTTTGCGATGCGCTACAACCTCTTGCCGTACATCACGTTCAACCACACCGTCTCGTCCGCATCGTGGGCCGGGACACCCGATGAGGGACACTGGGATGCCTCGTCGTTGATCAGGACGGTCATGAAACACAACGGTCGTTCGATCACTTGGTCGTCGCCAACGGACGCAATCATCATCCACATGTACCCGCTTTCCCCGGTCAGGACGAGTGGTTGCACGGTAACAGTACGACCGGTAGACGACGCGAGATATTACGTTCGATATTCTACCACGAACCGCAATGATATGCGAACCAAACCGTGGCGGTGGTGGGCCCCAGAGCGAACGGGCGGGAAGCTGCCGCGCAGGTGGCATCGTACGCTCAACAGGTAGTCGTGGCTATCGTGTCCCATGTCGACCCAGTGTGACCTTTCTTTTTGAACGACACACAGGTCTACTGGTCTGTTCGGAGTCTGGACTTTCCAGCGCCAGATTCGATACAAGTCAAGCCAGAGATCGCATACTTTACGCCCGATGCGATCGTCTTTGCTGACGGCTCGCGTGCGTACGACGTTGATGCCGTGATCCTGGGGACGGGGTACGACTTGCGCATTCCGTTCCTGGAAGCGAGCGGCGAGGTCGTCGTGAAACCAGAGTCGAGCGAACGCGATCGTGGGTTGACCACGAACCTCCGGTACCTCTTTCCGCTCCACGAACACATCTTCTCCCTCTCCTCGTCCTACCCAACTAACGTGCTCGCGTTCATCGGGCTCCCCACGCTCGTCTACTACTTCCCCACGGACTTTGCACAGAGTATCTATGCGGCCAGGGTGATCGTCAACGGAAGCTGCATCGGTCCACGCGAACAGCTGTTGAAGGAGCTCGACGCGAACGAGGACGAGTTGCGGCCGCGGGGATTCGACCCATATCACGTCGGTCACCGTATGGACCTGGTCACATGGACGTTCGACTATCAGGATCATCTGATTGATACCCTCAAGAATCAAGGTACGATACCCGACGATGGCAGGAAATACGTTGACACGTGGCGGCGGGAATCGACAAGCTACACGTACTTGAAGAGTGCGTGGAAGAGGGTGGAAGAGTTGGGGTTGGAAAGAGAGGGGTTAGAAGGGGTGGAGACGGAGGCAGAGTGGGCGGACGTGATGAAGAGGCTGAATGAATGGCAACGGGACTGGGAGACACGACAAGGATCATTGGCATTTCCCGAGGAACTAACCTTGTTCTGACCATGCGCGGGCGGTCGTCGCGCCTAGACTGGTGACTGGATATCGAATTCACCTCGACGAACCCCGGTGTGCATACATCGATCTTTAGTCTTTTGATCAAGGCTTACATTCTCATCGTCAAGTTTATCAAAGACAGGCGTAGCGGCCCCGAGATCGGCGATTATCTTTTGGAGGTATTGACTGTTAGATCGATGTGCGCACGGATTAGACGCGACTGCTAGTGTCTCGCCGGATGGGAGTCAGACCGGTGGGCAAGGGAGCTGAATCACTATGGTGCATGATCATGGTCGCACTGGCACATTCTCATCGGACGCAAAACGTAGTACATATAAAGAATAGCACAACATATTGCAAGACGAAATGGCGGCGGAACAAAGACCTGACGGCAAACTCGAATGCGATGCCCGTGGGACGCGCATTGAGTTTCATCCCATCCAGTGGCATCCGCCCCTTGCTCGACATGGCAACTTTTCCCGCCACCGAACGACCCGGCCCCGCCCAACGACCGCAGTGACCTCGCCTCGTTCGGTCGTCCATCCCTATTTCCGCTTCATATCGCCAGTGCACCCTACCCCGTCATGTCGTGCCTGTGTGGCTTACGTGTCTCGTTCCCATCGGACGTTTTCAAGGGGACCCCTTTCTGTCCGCTTCTTATCCGTCCGTCCTTGTCCGCAGTCGCGTGTGGTGGAGAGCGCGTTCGTGTTGTAAATACTGTCGTGGCCGTGATACGCTTTATTCTCTTCGTCGTGATCGTGATCCGGATGGCCCTCGTGTAGCATCGAGTCATCTAAGCGCGATCGCGTGCTCACATCGACCGGTCGCCGTGTCATCGACTTCGATGCTAGCGTTCAAACGAGGCAAAGTAGGTCACGATGGCTGAAACAATTGATAAACGCCATCATCAGCGTACGTGTTGGAACATATAGAACGCGACCAAGACGGTCTAGTCGCTGCACCGTATGAAATGACTAGTCCCTGATTAGTGCACTTTAACGTGTTGATGGAACGCGCCCACACGTTTGAGAACCGTCCTTAAATGAACGTGACAGTTTGGTTGCGAGCCTACCTCGTCTCGTCGTCCAAGTCGACGCCACGGAACGCAGTTCGACGGCGATGAGCCTTCTCCGAGGACTTGTCGTGCCGTGCACAAAAAGGACAACGGCGCGTCCTTGGATACTCCTTCTCGGCATCTATGGACCTGAGAGTACAAGAACGGCGCCTAGCACGTCGATATAGATGGCAACTGGACGCGAAGCGAGCACAGAGACACGGTCATACGCGGGTGTTCTCTCCAGTGCGACACGTAAACGCGTCACGGGTAAGCGAACCTCCTATCTATATGAATGATTCGATTCCTGTGTTGTTCTGCACACAACGGCACTCGCATCCGACACTGTTCGGATCCTACCGCACCTCGTCTCACATGCAAGTGGAGACGACCAGCTTAGTCAGCCAATTGTGTGCTGTGTGTCCACAGGTAAGAGGCGGGGCTGTGAACGCTGGCGGCAGCGCCGCTCCGACTTCTCTTGTCGTTTCGGGTGCTTTGGTTGCCGGTAGGTGGACGTGTGTGGAGATCAAGGTACGTACTATATATACCCAGTAGCGACCCAGTTCGTGTTTCGTCACTACCCTCCATCTCAACTGGCACCCACACCCTCTGGGATTCGCAGTCGCACTCTCGCGTTCGAGACGACTGGACGACTTGACGACACGCACGAATTATAGTCGCTTCCTTCCTCGTTTATCCTCACTCACTCTCTCGGTCGACACCCATATTGCCACATAGACAATCTGGCCTGTTTCACCATGTTCAAGTTATCCTACATCTTTTGGACGCCGAGGCATATCAAGATGCCCGGCGAGTCCAGACGCATGTCGATGCGTCAACGATCGCGAGAGTTGTGAGTTCAGACGCGCTCGTTCTTCAGCGAGCGCTATCTATGGCGGTTGATCCGATCTGATCCTGTGCCTAGTGCGGGCGAAATACCGTCGCCTTGGCAAAACAATTTATCTGCCATTCGAAAGTCGCTCGATTTGTACGATCGAGGTCAACATGCCTAATTATGATCATCCACCTTATGAAAGCATCGTCGTCGCGGGGAAAGAGGGGAAACACATCGTATTGGATTTGGATCAGCGTACCGGGGGATAGAGAACTGGGGAATCAACAGGAAAGATAACGTGTAGCTTTAGCATCGGTTTGTCAACATAACTAGGCAGTTCGACATGAACACACCGTGACTCGTTAAACGGTCAACGTCTTCTTGGATGGGCCGCCCTTGGCAGCCTTTGCCCGACTGCCCTTGTCGCGCAGGATGGGGTGTCCAGCTGCCCTCCGAGTTGCCAACTCTGACTCTACCTGCTCCAAGTCCCGTCCATCGAGCGCCCTCCTCCTTGCGATCGACTGCAAAATCTTGTCTCTCCGGACATGGCCTGTCAACCGCCACGTCTTGCTCCCTGATTGGGACATGCGAATCAACTCGCGTCGCCTCATCCGAGCGACCAACTTGAGCGCAAACCGCTCCTCCAACCACTTTTCTCGCTTCTTCCGCTCCAACTTGTCCATGTCCTCTAAATCCTGGGGGTAATAAAAGGGGTCGACGAGACCGACGACGGCACGCTTGTACGTCCGGTGTGAGCCGACGGGTCGAAGACCCAACTGCGTGCGTCGCAAGGGGGAGATGTAGTTGGCCGTACGGATGTACGTCGTCTTCACGCCATAGATGGTCCACAGATACGACCTCACGTCCGTCTTGGTGATCGACGGCGGAATGCGAAATGTCGCCTCGTACGGGTTGTACGCCTGTCCCGTGAGCGTGTGATTCCGGACCAACTTGAAGACGACGTTGGGGAGGTAGATCTTTTGGCCGACGACGCGGGTCGCGGGGGCGTCGGCGGTGCGCTTGGAGCGGACGGGGACGATACCGCGGAGACGGGAACGACGGGCGTTGAGGGCGTCGAGCCATTCGACGGGTGTGGGGATGCGACCGTCTTTTTGTCTGAGCTGGCCTTTGGCGCGCTGGCGAGTGTAGGTGGCGTGTTCGGTGGGTGTGAGGGGGCTGTCTGGTGGAGGCAGGAGCTCCGGGGATTTCTTCAGACGGCGTTCGCGGACGGCGAGGGGCGTAGAAGCATCGCGAGCGAGGGCTGCATGGGGAGGAAGCGCGGTAGCGTAGGAACGCCGCAAAAGACGACCGACGGCGTGCATGACGAGCAAAAGCAAACGACACTGAAAAATCCAAGTTCCTAGTAGCATCACGTGACAGTAACGCCTTGTCTACTACTTGCTATCTTACATTGACCTATATTCACTCCTTGATCACGACCGACATGGCCTTGTCCTGCGGTCGTCTGTTTCGCTTTTTAAATGCCCTCTTTGCACCCGCAGCAGCCATTGTCGGCATCGGTTTCCTCCTCACCTTCATCTTCGTTCTCTACCAACCGACCCCTGGTCCTGGCGTCATACAACGACTCGGTTGGCAATCCTGGGCCGTCGTCACGACATCCGGCTATTTCGAGAATGGCGGACAAGCCGGGAACACCCCACAGGACCAACCGAGCGGTTCGAGCACGGAGTGGTGGAACTTGACGACGCCAGAAGACGACCCCTCGAGTTACCCCACAGACACTTGGGCACCTCTGTGGCCGCATGACACTGGACGTGCGTGGCGTCCCTCACCCACTCCCTGCGCTGACCGTCTTGTGCAGTATCCGAAATAGCGATCACCAGGTGCTTTGTGTCACCTGGGCTCGTCGGCGACATGTGTTCACCCGAGTCGAGCGCTGAAATGAACGCTATCAAGGGGAAATGGGTGCGCGTCGACCGGGATTTGAACAAGGAGTCTGGCATTTGGTCTTTGGTGAGCAGGGTAGTGACCGTGATTGGGCTGTGCTCACGTCCGTTCTAGAATATATACTACAGACGGACGAGACGTCTCGATATCAACCTCATCACCGACATCCAATTCCTCCCGCCAGGGGAGGCCCCTACGCCCCTCAGTGATTCATGGGTCAAAGTCGAGCATTCCATTCGGGACGGTGTCATGCGAACGAATCCACTTTATTTATGGTACAAGAAGGGCAAAACCATGCAAGAGATGGACCCAGAGGAGAAGAATAACATCATCACCGAGATTGATGTCCTCTTTGGTGAAGACCGCCCATGGTATGGATTCGAAAAGCTCGAGCCGTCGGTTACCCCAGAACAGGAGGGACGCTTGTCCAGCGTATCCGTGACATATCGAAGAGGCGTCAAACGTAAGTCGAGATAGGCTAGGTGATCGGACGGATGCTAATCCCTCGCCAGCTGTCCCGCGCGCACCTCCTCTTCACTTTTCAGTAGACGGTCGATTCAGGATTCTCCAAGTGGCTGATCTACACTTTTCGGTGTCCCGGGGCGTCTGTCGTGATACGGTGCTTGATCCGTGTGTCGCGTCCGATAACCTCACGAGCTCGTTGTTGGGTCATGCTCTCGACTTGGAGAAACCCGACTTGGTCGTCTTCACCGGGGATCAGCTCAATGGACAGGGAACGTCTTGGGATCCCAAGTCCGTGCTCGCCAAGTTTGCGGCAGAAGTGACGGACAGGAAGATCCCATGGACCGCTGTGTTTGGGAACCACGACGAAGAAAATGGAGAAGTCAAGGCCGAACAACTCAAGATGATGCAAGCGCTCCCATATTCCCTGATCGAACGAGGACCCAAGGATATTCACGGGATGGGCAATTATGTTCTCAAGGTCAGGAGCGCAGATAGGTGCGTCAGACGAGCTTGATCGAGATATATGCACTCATGCTGGCCGACAGTTCCATGACACATTTGCTGACCTTGTACTTTTTGGATTCAGGAGCGTACTCGAATGGATACTTGGATTGGCTTGGGTACTTTTTCGCCACCGAGTACGATTGGATTCACACGGTGAGCGCATGCGCTCGATGACGATGTCCCTGAAAGTTGATGCATCGTTGCTAGGACCAAATCGACTGGTTCCTCCAACAATCTGCTTCGATTGACCCCATTGACCGTCCCTTCCAGCCAGACACATCGGCCGACTTGGGTGACTTGTGGGAACGACAGTCTGATCAGATTGCGCCCACAACCCGCAAGCTTGCTAAACCAAATGCATTGATGTTCTTCCACATTCCATTGTATGCTCTTCCAATTTCTCTCCGGTGACCAGAGTTAACTTTATCTAGACAAGAGTCATACGGTACGCCAGACCAGGACAGCCGTACGGGCAAGTCACTCGACGTTGGAGTGCACGACCTCGAAGGCCCAGGGTCTGCGAAAAAGAGTGATGGGATGCTTGAGAGCGGATTGCTCAAGGCTCTGGAGAGCAACCACCGGGCTGGAGGCGTCATTCCCGAAGTCAAGGTCGTCGCGAACGGCCATTGCCACAGTAGGTGGTGCCGTGGTACTAGGGTTACCATCTGCTGATTTGAATCTCAGTCACGGAAAACTGCAAACGTGTTCAAGACGTGTGGTTGTGCTTTGGAGGTGGCGGGTAAGTCCGATTTGTGCGCTCGTGTGGGTCCCATGACGAATTTCGTTTACAGATCCTACTCCGGGTACGGAAAAGTCGGGTAAGTCTATTGTGCCGTTATCGATATCGCCGTCTCACCGCGTCTCGCAGCTTTGACCGACGCTTCCGAGTCTATGATATCTCGGACTATGGGGAGACGATTAGGACGTACAAGCACAACGAGCACGATGAGATTTTCGACGAGTTGATTCTGGCAGGAGATGGTGCTGCGCCGTACAACAGAGAGGCATAGGGTTTGTAGGATAAGGGTCTTGTTTGTGTCTCGGAGCGTTATACATGTTTTTATGTTTTTCGGAGATTGGACTACTTTAGACTTGAATTTCCCACCGTGCGTTCGGTACATACATCTGAAGTGTGTTAGTATATGTGCCACTGCCATTCTCCATGGCTTCCTCCCCCATCTCCCAGCAGCCCCCGCCGTACGATGGACACAAGTCTCGCCGCGACAACCAGTCGGTCACTTCAACCCACTCGTCCTCGTCCTCCTCTCGCTCAGGCCGCCCAGCTCATGTAAGTCTTGTCTTTGAGCCATCCGGCCACCGCACCACCCCTTATCGCATGGTCTCTGCTCAGCCTGCAGTCGAGTCGGCCGTCACAAGGCTCCTCGTCGCCATAAAGCAGCTCCTCGAGTCCCTGACGATGTGGAGCAACCTGCAAGTCTCCGAGAGCCAAATCAGCGACGTCTACGTCCGACTAGGGAATGACTTTAACGCAGCAGTGGCTGCGTTCGCATCGTTTGAAATAGACATGACGTGCGTGCTCCCATCAACATGCGTCCCGTGCACACCCTCCCCGTGCTGAGTGCCAAGTATATCTTTCCAGAGACCTCATGTCCATCCCTGAAGACCTCCGTGACGTGCTCGAAACCTGCTTGGCTGAAGACGCAACGCCCGACAACCTGGCAATATATTTACCCAAGGTGCGCGCGATCATCACGCGCCTCTTGCAGGGCCTGCGCAGCAAACAATCCATGTACCGTCGCATCGTCTCCGAACAACAGCCGACGTCCCGTCATCGATCCGGAACATCGTCGCATGCCCGCACGAACTCGCGGTCCTCCAAATCCGATAGGGCATCGAGGCAGGACGACGAGACGAAGCCACGGCGGTCGCAGTTATCGCGGAGTCGTGCCGACGACGAACGGCATGTGGAGAGAGAGAGGGAGAACGCCCCGGCCGCGCGGCACTCGGCCAGGGCGTCTCATGCGTCAAAGCCGTCTTCTGATTCCCAGATACAGTCGCAGCCCCGTATGACGCCTCCCCCGGTGTTCCAAGAACCGGACGACGATCCGCCTGTCGCGAACGAGAGGCCACAGTCGAATGGACCCTTCTCCCCCGTGTCATCGCCACCGCCTCGGAACTCTCAACCGGCGTATCCGCCGTCTTATGCCCCGCAGGAGCATGCGTCCGTCGAGTCCCCTGTGCAGGCACTGCCTAGTCCACGTGGATCTTATCCGCCGACGTCAGAGGTGGACAGGGACTTGCCGTCCGTCCCCCCTGCTCAGTCGGCGCCTGTGCCGCCTTCCGTCAAACGGTATTCCCTCGTCGATAAACCGGTCTCACCACCCCCGATGTCACCCCCTGCCGTCATCATCGAGGAGCCCTCGCCCGATCCGAACGATATCAACGGTATCGACCCGTCTCCACCGCAGACGCCGCCCATCGACGCGTCCGACGTCCCGGCGGTCGCCAGTTCGCTCGCCGCGCTCAAGAAGAGCGAGGCGCTCGAGCGACGGGCGTCCAAACGGTTCTCGACGTACCATTTCAGCAAGATGACGGGCGGGACGATCACGCGGGAGCGTTCCTTGCAGCCATCGCCCAACCGTCGGTCGATGGCGGCGTCGTCGACGTTGACACCGGGTGATCTGGCGGTGTTGACAGAGGTGGACGAGCCCGAGGGGAAGCGCGATGGGTCGGGGAAGCGGACGTTGCGGACGCCGTCGCCGGCGGGTTTGGAGGCTGCACCGCCCGTCCCACCGTTGCCCTCTTCGGTGACCGACATCGCGCGCGCACCGGGGCTGCAGAGGGTGCCATCTCGTCTGAGTAAACTGACGGAGGAAGTCGAACCTGAGGAACTTCCTCAGTCGATGGCCTTTACGGTGTTCCTCCAGGTCGGCCGGGAGGTCAAGAAGGTCACGCTCGAGCCTGGGTTGACGTTTTCGTCGCTTCGCATGCTTTTCGTAGACAAGTTTTCGTATAACCCGGGGATGGAGAACTTTCCTGCCATCTACATACGGGATCCGTCAAGTGGGGTGCAGTATGAGCTGGAGGACATCGACGAAGTCAAGGAAAAGTGTTTGTTGTCGCTCAATATCGAACGTGAGTCGTTACTGTTCTCAGAGGGTGATGCGCGCTCAACACGCGTTTTGTAGCATTGGATCAGATCAAACAACACATTGATGCCCAGATATCTACATTGTCCAACGATCTCAAGGACCTCAAGAACGTGATGGCTGCCAACAAGCGCTCATCCGCCCACTTCAACCCCATCATCGCCCATGATTTCACCGAGAGCACGCCGGTCGCTGATCGTCCGACGGAAAAACAGTTTGCACACGTCGCGCACCGACTCTCGCGTATCGTCGGCGACGTCCACAACCAATCCAATCCCTTTATCCTCCCCCAGACGACTGGACAGTCCCTCCAGCTCCAACCACAAACGACGGGGGCGTCCGTCATGTCCGAGTACTCGAGTCGCGTCGTGGACGATCTCAAGACCCAATTCGACGAAGTCCAAAACCTCCGGCGTGATCTCGGGATCATGCGACAGCTCTACACCGAGTTCATGAAGTCGACCAAGGAGTCGCTCGGGGCGCTGCGCACGCAGACCCAATCCGTCAAGCAGCTCGCAAGCACCAAGGTGGGAGGTGCGCGGGCGTACATCGATACGGGCAAGACGAAGCTCGATACGCGGAGTCAGAACGTGTTGACCAAGATTGAGGAGCTGCAGGATACCGTCGAGGTGCTCAAAGACGACGTGATCAAGCGTCAGATGACGCCGAAGCCCCAGCTCCTCAAGACGATCCGGGACGACGTGGCCTCGACGTCGACCGGCCTGGCCAGTCTCAAGGAGCACATCGACACGATCAAGCCCATGTGGAAGAAGACGTGGGAGGAGGAGTTGCAGAACATCGTGGAGGAGCAAGGGTTCCTCGGACATCAGGAAGAGCTACTGGCAGACTTGCTCGAGGACCACAAGGCGCTCTCCGAGGTATTTGGGCATGTGCAAAAGGTGATTTCGTTGCGCAGTACGGGACCTGGCGGACGGGGCAGCGCACGTGGGCGTTCGTTCAAACCGGTCCCCGCCGACGAAGGCCATACGGGGTTGAGCACGGTCATGATGGAAATCCGCGGTGCGGCGGTGGATCCGGACAAGCGGATGAAGGCGATCGTGGCGAGCCAAAAGTCGCGCGAGAAGGAGCTGGCGAATCGGTCGGACGCGTTTCAGAACGAGTTGACGGGGTTCGTCAGTGGGAAGAAGCTCAAGATGACGGGGGGGACGGAGGAGGCGGAGAGGGTGAGACAGAGGAGGAACGAGTTGGCGCTCAAGGCGATGTATAATGCGTCGGGTGGGGGGTCGGGCGGGGAGATTGGACCTGGGTCGCCGACGGTGTAGGCGCGCGAGGTCTGCGTGATGGGTGGTGGTACGTGGAAGACGTTTTGCATAGGTCCTGTATTTTAAATTTCAGGAGGGGACGGTTTCTCTGTTTCTCTTTTTCTTTCTTTTTTTTTTCTGTGCCTGTTCGTCGCCATCGTTTCATCTTTTTCCTCGATGACACGCCTCGTTGACGGTTGCACTCTTCTACTGTACTGTGTAAGCCTGTTTGGTTTGCTCTGGGGCACGCTACGCTCTGCATCGTATACTCGTTTTTCGTACACATAATCTCTTTTTCTCAAAGCTTGGACTCGCATCACTCATTTCTTCTTGCTCGTGTCTTTTCTCATCTGACATGGTCATCGACGTGGAGAACGCGTGTATAATTAATGGTCATCTCGACGATGTTACTTAGACGTGTATATATAACCGTTCTCCGTGGCGTCGAGGTCGTCCGAGCGTGATTCGTTGGCGCGATCGACCGATCCATGGATCTATGCGCGTGATTGTCGTCGTGAGGTGATGATTCAGAGGGATCGAAGCGGTGTCAATGACCTGACAACTCGCTGGGAAGCGAGTGGGTGATGGACGGCAAAGTTACCCGGTGGTGGGCGGCGGAAAGGGTATGCTGCATGACATCGGACGAGGGTGGTGGTGGGGTATACCTGTGGCCGTTTCAAGGAATCTGAACCGCAAGCAGGAAAAAACATCATTTACTGACTTGCCTCGAGTGACGGTGGGGCCGTTCAACGCTGGGGTATCGACGAATCCCTCGGACGAACGAATCGGGATCGTAGGACACCACTTGGTAGAGGGAGTTCCCTCGATTCAACTGAAGGCGAAAAAGTCGACTTGGAGCTGGTCGGACGGATTCTGGAAGCTCTGGGACTCGGGAGTACAACAGATGACTGTGCATGTACCCCGATCTGAGGCTGAGAAGTTGGAGCAAGCAAGGTGGACCGTGGCAGACGGTTGGACGTGGTCTGGATGCAACAGTTTACAAATGAGACGCAACTTCTACCAAGCCTAGTAGTACAACTTCAAGTTGAACCACTGGAATTCGAAAGGCCGCACCGGTGCGTCATAGCACACCTACTGACCCAATTTCCCCACCAGACGCCATCATCTGTTGCCAGTCGTCGTCCTTCCTTCCTTGGTCCGTGCAGAAACTACAATATGCCGAAGCCGTCGGACTGAGATAGAACAACTTTGTACCCAATGTTTCTTTTTCGCAAGGAACATCAGCTAACGAGTCGAAGATCGTTGCAACGTTGAACACCCATTCGTAAGGCCGGATACTCATACATAGACATACAGCATGTGCTTACTGTACACTACAGCCTCCTGTAATGTCACTTGGGTCACAACAGAGAACTATCGATATGCACGGGACCGATGTCCGTCGTGACCTTCTTCGGCAGGAGCGAGATCCATCTGCTCTCCTTGATCTGGAGCCCCTTGTTACCGAAGTACCTCTCGCTTTCGAAGCTCCACTCGGTAGGAGCCCGCACCGACTGGCCTATGCCATCGCAATACTCTTTTACCTGTGAGTTCAAGGGCTCCTCCAATTGGGGAAGAGCCTTCAAGGCAGCATGGAACCTTTCCTCACAGCCGATAAAGTAGTCCTCAATCCACAACATGGCACCATTGACGTCCGTGTTGTATTCGTTCATCACACACGTTACAATGTTGTGGAGGTCATCCCCGCGCGATTGTTCCATATTGTAGGAATATATATCCTACAAATTGATCAGGTCAGTATGCTACCCGTGTCTTCTCGTGAACATCACTCACGTTAGAGAGGCCAGCCATGTCACTGCCTGCAAGAATAATCTCCTGGATGGTAGGGTGCGACATCACTTCATCAGGGATGTCGAAACCTAGCTCAAGTATGGAATACGCAGGCTTCGCCCCACTTGTGCGACGTCGTAATTCGATATGGCCCTGGATATCAAGGACGCGACGATCCTGTTTATCGGTGGCCTCTTGCACAACACCCTCGAGATATTCTTCCATACTCTCGATGAATCTCTTCTGCGAGACCGCGGTGGCGTTGCGTATAGTTAATTCCCAGAATCTGCGTTCAGAAAGGATGTGTCAGTATCTCGAAACGCCCAGGAGGACCATAAGACACTTACTGACGCGCCATTTCTCCACCAACCCACTCCCCTTTCGGACGCGGTGTATTGGGGTTCCGAAGCGCGTCGAGTATGGTATCCTTTTGCTTTCGGACTTCGGTGGGTGTCGACCTATCAGAATGCTCGTCGATCACAAAGAACAGGTGCGCAAGATCACAACCGGCTCTGGCATGCTCTAAACAAAGGAGTGAGCAACTAACCCGCCTTATATGCTCAACGCGACCTTACCTTTTCTCACTTTTGGGAAGGCTAAGCAGGCGAGGAGATCTACCGAAAATATGGGTGCATGGACGGGACCTCGAAGACAGTGCTTACCGAAGTCGCAACGATTAAAGGCGTCCTGGGCTTTGGGGTTGAAGGCTCGGATGCTTATCATCCAAGCATCCGACTCCTTCTTGACTATGGTATAATGTGGGTTGATCTGACGAGCCCAGGGTCATCCGGCAAGCACGTTTGGAATGAAGATCTTTGACTGTCTGCCGTCTTTCTCGAGAACGGACGCTCTCCGTGGCCGAGTGAATTTATCGACGATGCTCCTGAGCCTCCTGAATATTAGGACAATACAAAGGGCACCGAGGTGAGTGAGTTTGTAACTGCACCCAGAGCTGAAAGCGGAATATACACTTACGTGTCCATGCTGATAAGTTTGTTTAGATCAGTGCGCTGGCCTTTTATCCGTTATGATTCCTCCTTACGGCATTCCGGGATTGCTTGATCTCCGACATTGACATCACTCATCTCCTAGACAAATTGATATGTACAATACTGGGAGTGTATTTTGTTTACCAGATGTCGAGCAGAATCTTATGGTATTCAATGTGACATTCCGTTACATTTCTGTGACCGCCAATTGGTCACTCATAATGTAAGACTTATGTCGTTAGTATTAGCGTAGTGGTCCAACTCGAACAATAAATCGCCTCACTAAGTAGTTGAAAAGGTAATCAGTTACGGGTTTTCGGCAATTTGAAATGCACAGATCAATGTACTTTTTGTAGGATGAAGCTTGAAGCAGTTCTCTTAGTGCGTTAGCGTGATCCTTGTCCCATTTGGATAGTTTGCCAATGTTCACCCCAATCATTCATCGGGCATCCCAAAAAGCCCATCGCAATGCGTTGACACGCTTTTTGTTTTTGGATTAGTGCAAAACTTGCCCCATTTGGATAAAATTTTACTTTTGCACAAGGGGTCCACCAATCAGACGTCTTTCCTGTGGAACGTAACGCATATAAACTTGCAACTTTCGGCCGCTCGGTTATTTCACTTCAGGCGGTTTTGCAGATGCTTGTTGCTACAGAACGTAACGCATATGTATAAACTGGTAACTATCGGATCCAGTTGACTGGGTGACTTCCCGTCGGGATTTAGAGAAAACTTTCTGTAAAATTGTAGTCATAATTAGCACCGAAATGACAAATGCGTCCCGACTAGGAAGGAATTGCGTGACTTGCGTTGCGTCCTGTCATCGAG